>JAQQSY010001206.1:0-14555 GCA_028646535.1 Procyon lotor | reverse complement strand
TTAAATTTATACACAAACACACACACACACACATCCAATCTTGGGCTTTTTCAATTATGTTAATTTATTGTAACAAGGAAAACTAGCAGTTAGCTCAAATACAAACACCACGGATGGTCATTTTCAGTGTCATATAGCAAAAATTATTAATAAGTACTATATGTAACAAATTTCCCAGAATAGATTTTAATTAAAAAATAAACAGTATTATTGAGATATAATTTACATACCATAAAGTTCACTCATTTAAAGTCGTTTTTAATGCTTTCTAATATATTTACCAAGTAGTATAACCATCACTATAATAATTTTAGATAATTTTTCATCACACCAAAGCAATCTTGTATCTAATAACAAATACTTTAATTTGTTTTAGTTGAACAAGTTCTTCCTCACCCATCCACACAATTCCCATCCAGCCCTTAACAACCACTAATATACTTTCTGTTTCTATAGGTATGCCTGTTCTGGGCATTTCATGTAAGTAGTACCATATAACATGCTATAGTGACTGGCTCTTTCACTTAGCATATTTTATGTTTCGGAGATTCATTCATTTTGTAGCGTGCATCAGCATTTCATTCTCTGTTATTACCAAATAAATTCCATTACATGACATGCCACTTGTTGTGTATTTGTTCATCCATTCACCGACATGGGGGTTATTTCCACATTTTGTCTCTTGTGATTTAAGTTTGCTATGTACATTCGTGTATAGGTTTTTATGTAGACATATATCTGTTGAGTAGAGACTTAATAGAATTGGGGGGTCATGTGGTAACTCTATGTTTAACATTTTGAGGAATGGTAAAACTGTTTTCCAAAGTGCTGTACCATTTTAACATTCCTACCAGCAATGTATGGGGGTCCCAATGTCTCCCCATCCTTATCAAAACTTGTTGTTTTCTGTCTTTTTTTTTATAGCCGTCCTACGGTTTGTGAAGTGGTATCTCACTTTGTCTTTCTCTAATGACTGATGGTATTGAGCATGTTTCATAAACTGCTTTGTCATTTTTAAATCTTCTTTGGAGAAATGTCTATTCAAATCCTTTGGCTATTTTTAATTGGATGATTTATCTTTTGATTTTTTAAAAATATAATCTGGATACAATTACCTTATTTATTTATATATATATATATAAATTTATATATATATATATATATATATATATATATATATATAATTTGCAAATAATTTTCCCATTCTGTGGATTGTCTTTTTACTTTCCTGATGGTATTCTTTAAAGCACATTTTTAATTTTTTATTAATTCCAACTTACCAAACTTACAACTTTTGCTGTTGGTGTTATAATGAAGATATTCTTATCTAATGAAAAATCATGACTTATTCCTACATTTTCTTACAAAAGTTTTATAGCTTTCCTGTTACATTTACGTTTATGATAAAGTTTGAGTTAATTTTTGTGTATGGTGTGAGACAAGGGACCAAACTATTTCTTTTTATGTAGACATACATTTGTCTCATAAAATAATTTTTTCTGTATCTTAATATTCTATTCTTCTGTGGTTAATAATTTTTTTTCTTAAATCTTAATAAGGTGAACTACATCAGTTTTTCTGGAATTGTACTATTCTTCTAATTCTGTTACAAATTCAACTTGGTCATAATACTTTATTTTAATATGCTACTGAATTTCATTTATTAATATTTTACTTATATTTTTTAACTTTGTTAATAAGTAAAATCATTCTGTTATAATGAAAATATCCATTTGTATTATAGTCTTTAGCCTCTTCTGACATCAGTTATACCAGTTTATGAAATGAGGGGGACAATTTCCTTATTTTTCTACTCTTGAGGCATTTTTACTTATTGAGATTCAATAAAATATTATTTAAAGGTATTGACATCCATCTCTGTATGTGTATATGTGCATCAATACACATGCACATTAGGTTATAGGAGAGTGAGAAAGGACTTTTGAAAAGAAAATAACTATTAAAATAAATTTCACATTATTATTCAGTTTTTGCTATTTATGTTCCTATAATATCTGTTCTATTCAATCTACCCTCAAGCTTATTAAAATAGTTTTGTGTTTCAGAATCTATGCAATGGTCAGTCTAAACGATTTTGGATTCCATTTTCATTCTCAATATTTTCTGTATATCAATTCTGTTTCTTTAGTCTTGCTAGATGTTTGTATATTTTCAATCTTTTCACAAACCAGATTTTTATGTACCACTTCTATTTTTATTTTATTTTGTTTTAATTTAATTTAATTTAATTTTACTTATATTTTTTAGAGAGAAAAAGGGGCAGAGGGAGAGAAAAAAATCTTAAGCAACTCCATGCCCAGCACAGAGCCCAATAGGCATCTTGATCTCATGACCCTGGGATCATGACCTGAGACAAAATCATGAGTTAGAAGCTTAACCAACTGAGCCCCCCAGCTGCCTTCCCCCCCAACTTTTTTTTTAAGATTTTATTTATTTATTTGAGATAGAGAAAGAGCAAGTGAGAGAGAGTGTGTGTGCACGCAGGGGAGGGAGGCATTGGAAGAGGGAGAAGCAGGCTTTCCAATGTGGGGCTGGATCCCAGGACTCTGGGATCATGACCTGAGCTGAAGGCAGATACTTAACCGATTAAGCCACCCAGGTGCCCCATATTTACTTTTTTCTTATTATTAGTGAATTTAATGCTGGAATGTTTATGTGTTGTTTTAACTGCTAGTCTCAAGTCTTTAGCACATATTACTTTCCTTACTGTTTAGACAGGAATATTTTGTAACTTCTATTACACTTTCTTCTTAAACCATAGAATCATTAAGACATCCTTTTTTTAGTTCCCTACTATTTAGGGATTAGATTATCAATTAATTGAATATGTCTAATTAATTTAATTATAAAAATAATGTAGGATAATTGTTCTTTGAAATTGGTTGAGATTTTACTGGTATCCTGATATGTGGTCATTTTTTTAATGTTACACTTTGTCTTTGAAATACATATTCTTTATTTTAACATTTTTGTGTAATTTTATTCAATTTTGCTTTGCAAATCTATGCCCACGGTTTCTGTAGCATCAAAATTTATAAGGATGTGAGCCATTCTGGCTCCAGCTTTTAATTTTTGTCCTAATTTTTAGATTCCTCTCATTTATAACAACTGGGCATCTCCATCTTTTCATTCTTAACGCTACTGTGTATCCCAAAATAATATTTTTATATTTATACAGAATTATTACATGTTTGGAGACAGAAAGATGAACAACTAGCTCATTTTATTTTCAAACTTATCAAGAGTCCCTGAGAGTAATTTTTAAAGTTTTCAAAATATGGTCAATTTTTAAAAATTTTAATGCTTTTATAGACATTACACAAAAAGGAATACTTCCCAGTTCATTTTAGGGAAGTAGCTTACCACTTTAAAAGATGGCAAAAATAACACAAAATAAGCATTTGTCATTATTTTAGAGATCAAGTTTTTATATAAAAATGAGTCAAAGATTTCTATCAAAACACCATAACCAAGCAGTATTTATCCAATAAATAAGATATTTACAGATGGTTGAACTTAGAAATCTGGTAATATCTAATGATATTTTAATAGATCTAGAAGAAAACAAATGTAGTTGCATAGTTTTATAGTGAAAAGACATTTAACAAAACACAGAGTAAAATATCTATTTCTGCTAATAATACTGATTAGAATGACACTTCTTTTAGATGATGTCACCCTGAAACCATAATAATAATAAAAACAATAATTATAAATAATATTACAATCATCGCTTTAGTGCTTGAAACATTTCCATTAAATCAAGTCCATAACATGTCATATATAAATCACTCTTCAAGAGATTTCTGGAAATTGTAATCAATCCAATTTACAAAGTAGGAGAAAATGAAAGCATATTGGAAAAGGCTGGGAAATTCATTATTTGCAGATTATATGGCCCTACCATGGAAACCTAAGAGCATAAAATGACAAAAATTATTAACCATGATAAAAAATTTCAGTGAGATGTCAGTTTAAATATGAAGAATACAAAATACCTTTCTATTTGTACCAGTAATCAGTGATAAAATACAAGAAAATATGTAAGAATAAATCTTAAAAGAAAATCATGGTAGCTCTATTGAAGAAAGCAAACAAATTACTGATTCATAAAAGATGTATATTTAGGAACCATAATATAAGATATAAAGTCTCATCAAACCTATCTATGAAAACTACATCAGGATTCGTTTCTAGGAACAAACAGTTCTCAAGGTCATCTTGAACAATAAATGCCCTAAAATAATCCTATTTCAAAGTAATAATATAATGAAGTATGAGCTATTCTCATGGATTTTAGGCCCCATTGGGATTTTCTAGTCTTACACACTTGCAGCACATTGATTAAACACACACACGGATGCATGTGTGCGCACGCACACACACACACACACACACACACACACACACACACACTATTACCCTTAAACTGGACTTCAGGGGCCAAATTCCCACTTTCCTGTAACAGTGGTCTAACTAAAGCTGTGGTCGACTATGCAGAAGCTTCTCTTTATGATCTCGACCAGAATCAACCTCTTGGACAGCAGGATTTGTGCAGTTATTAGGATAACCTATTTGCTTTCTTGCATTATTTAAAAAACTTAAGAGCAAAAATGTATGTCTCAAAACCATTGTTAAGGTGGTGATAAAAATCACTGGATGTAGAGAAAATAACCAGTCTTTGATCTTGTGAGACCTGGACATCTTGTACTCATCGTAATTTAGCTTGATGTACCAGTTTTCATAAAGATCTAAATTGAAGAACAAATTGCTGGAAGGGACCTTTGCCTATTGTGAGCTTTGGAAGTTAGAGTAAAGCTGAGTTTGGTACCTCTCTCACTTCTGAAGCCTTTCCCCTTGCTTACCTTCTGCATGACAATATAAGCTCATTGAAAATAGGGACCTTGTTCCTAAAACAATGAGAACAAAAGAACAATACCAGACTTACAGAACGCGTGCTTACAGAATACTTGCAGGGTTAGGGGAAAAGGAGAACCTGTCTCTTCTGTTTCTCAGATGGCACCATTGCATACCAGGACCTGGTGATGGTGTGAAGATGGGGGAGGAAGAGGCTAATGAGTGGGCAAGAAGAAGGTGTTTTGAAGTCCTTATCTGTGGAAGGGGACATATCAGCCCTCTCAGTCTTGTCTCCCTTTTCCTAGAAAAAGGACAGGAAAGTAGCACCCACAGGAAAACCTGCAAATTGGTCAAAAGGCTGCTGCCTGAAATAGAGCATCACCACCTCAAAACAATCATCAGAAGCAATCCTAGAGCACTCCTAAGCAAAAGATCCAAAATCCTTCCTGCCAGCACTGGTGGTGGCCACACAAATGTTGGGGTGGGGAAGGGGGAGGATCTCCTGCCCATGGAGCGTGGCTCAGTGCCCAGCAGCCTCTACTCTGGTGATTCCTGCTGACAGAGATTATATCTGTGTGTATTTGTGAGTTCACTTGAGAATTCTGCTATAATTGGAAAGCACCAAAAACAAAGCCAGCACTTTACCTGGCCGAAGGGGTGAGGTTTAGAAAGATTAGATATTTTTCTGCTTTTATGAACGCATTGTTCCTCCTGACTCTTCTAGCCTGGGAAAACACCTGTTATGCTTTCCTAGAGCTGGCCATTTTTTTTTCTGCTTTACAAGTGGAAATACGATTCCCTTTAGGCTTCAGCGTCTACGTTTACAGGGAAATTTCCAGCTTGTTTTCCTCTTCTCTGTTTCCATTTCAAAATGTCTCAGCAAGTTTTCCTCTCAGCAAGCTGTGTATAAATGAACGTGTGGGAACATTCACTACATATTAGAGTCCAGGGTATTGTGATACACATCTGAGAAGTAGGCAGAGGAAATCCTCTAGGGTGAAAGCAAGAGCAGGCTAAGGCAGGCTCTGAAGAATAAGACCGGCAAGTGTGTCATTATTACACTGGGGCTGGCCCCCGCTGGGCCCCATTCAAAAACTGAATGTACATTCAAATTGTAGAAGGGTTTTCCTACCAGGAAGAGATTTCAAACTGGAGGGGCGCAGTTTCTGCCTGGGTTTGTTCACCTTGTTCTGCTGGAACAGTATAACTCTAATAGCACTTTCTACGGTCTCACCACCCTCGTCAACAAGTTGAGGGGAAGGTTTTTTGGTAATACCTTCTTTTAAAATGTTAGTCTAATAAGCCGACAAGGAGGAATTAATTTATAGACTATCGAAGCAGAAGAAAAACTATTTTTAACTTTTATGTTTATACCATATGGTACAACACTTTGCAAGTAATTTAGGTAATTGCAAAAAGGAAGGATAATTATTGCTACTCTATCACCTAGTCCGACTTTTCTTACATCACGATGAATTTTATTAGATGGCTATCCTCTATTGATTTCTTGATCATAAAATAAATATAATTTATATTTACATTTATCGTTGAGTTTTAACAGTGTGTGTTTTGGATAGCAGTTCTTAATCAGATGTGTCTTGTGAAATTATTTTCTCCCAGGCTGTGCCTCGTCTTTTCATTCTCTTGATATTGTCTTAACACAGAGCAGAAATTTTTAATTTTGATGGAGTTCAGTTTCTCTGAACTGAATTATGTCTTTGATCTTGTATCTAAAAAAGACATCACCATGCCCAAGATTGTCTAGGTTTTTTTTCCCCATGCTATCTTCGAGGAATTTTATAGTTTTACTTCAGAATGAGTTTGTTGATAAACGTAAAGTCATTTGAAGGTCTTTTGATGGGGATTGCATCGTTTCTGTAAATCAATTTGGCAAGAAGTAACATCTTGACAATATTGTTTCCTTATTCATGAACATGGAGTATCTCTCATTTAATTCTTGTATTTTGTTTACCAGTTTGGTAGTTAATCTCAAATAGATCTTATACAAATTTTCTTAGATTTATACCTAAGTATTTCAGTTTTTTGGAGGACACTTTAAATGGTAATGCTTTCTTCTTTTTTAGAATGTGATGAATTAATATTAATTGATTTTTGAATATTGAACTATTCTTGCAAGCTGAGATTAAATCTTACTTGGTTACGGATTACAGTTCTTTTTATACGTTTTGGATTTGGGTTGCTATGGTTGATGATTTTTACATCCATGTTCATGAGAGTTCTTGGTCTGTAGTCTTCTTTTCTCATAATGTCTTTGGCTGGTTTTATTATGGGGGTCATATTGGCCTCTGTTTCTATCCTCTGAGAGACACTGTAGAGAATTGGTAAAATTTCTTCCTTAAATGTTTGGTAAAACTCACCAGTGAATCCATGTGAGCTTGGTGCTTTCTGTTTTGGAAGATTATTAATTATCATTTCAGTTTCTGTAACAGATTTAAGACTAATCAGATTGTCTATTTCTTTTTGTACAAGTTTTGGCAAATTATGTCTTTTAAGGAAATGTTCCATCTAGATTATCAAGTTTGTTGGCTTATAGTTATTCACACTATTTTTGGTAATCTTTTTAGTTTCCCTGGGAATTTAGTGATAGGCCTTTTGTCGCTTCTGATATTAGTAATTTGTGTCCTCTTTTTTCTGTAGTTATCTTGGCTAGAGGGCTTATCAAATCTTAATCTTTTCAAAGAATTTGGTTTCACTGATTTCCTCTACCAAACTCCTATTTTCAGTTTTACTGATTTCTTCTTTAATTTTTATTACTTCTATTCTTCTGCTTACTTTGTATATAAGTTTCTCTTTTTCTTCTAGTTAATGAAGGCAGAAATTTAGATGATTGAAAAATTTCTTCTTTTAAATAACATATGCATTTAATGCTATAAATTTCCCCTAAGCACTGCTTTTGCTGGATTCCACAAATTTTGATAAACTGTGTTTTCATTTTCATTTAGTTCAAAATATTTTAAATTTCCCTTGATATTTCTTCTTTGATCCATGTGTTACTTAGAAGTATGTTGTTTAATCTCCACATATTTTGAGATTTTTTCAGTTATCCTTCTGTTACTGATGTCTAGTTTACTTGTGGTCTGAGAGCAGACATTGTATGATTTGTGTACTTCTAAATTTGTTAGGGAGTGTTTTTTTGGCCCAGGATGTGGTCTATATTGCTGAATATTCCCTGTGTGCATAATATTCCCTGTAAAATGCATAATATGCTGTTGTTGGATTAGTCTACAGACTAATTAATAGACTCATTATATTCAGTTGATTGGTGGTGGTGTCCAAATATGTCCTTACTGATTTTCTGCCTCGTGATTCTGTTCATTTCTTACAGAGGAATGTTAAAGTCACCAACACTGAGAATAGATTCATCTATTTCTCATAGTTCTATCAATTTGGAGGCTTACAGTTTGATGATCTGTTGTTAGATTCATACACATTAAGAATTATGTATTCCTGGAGAGCTGGTCCCTTTATCATTGCATAGTGTCCTACTATATACCTGAAATTTTTCCTTGGTGTGATTCCTGCTCTGTCTGAAATCCATATACCTACTACAGATTTGTCTTGATTAGTGTTGGCATGGTATGTTTATCTCCCCATTTACTTTTAATCTATATATTTCTTTATATTTAGAGTAAGTTTCATGTAAGTGACATGTAGTTCTGTCTTGTTTTTTGAACTGCCCTGACAATGATCATCTTTTAATTGGTTCATTATAACACTTGGCATTCAAAGTGATTACTAATCTAGTTGGATTAATATTTACCATATTTATTATTGTTTCCTCTTATTTGCCCTTGTTCTTTGTTGTTTTTGTCTTCTACTTTCTTTCCCCCCACCTTTGTGGTTTTAACTGAACATATTATATAATTTGATTTCTCTCTTTTCTTAGCATAGCAATAATATTTTTCTTTTAACCCTTTTTAGTAGTTGCCCTAGAGTTTACAATATACATTTACATCGAATCAAGTCCTCTTTCAATTACTGCTATACCACTGTATGACTATTGTGGATACCTTATAATAACAGAATAATCCTAATTTCTTCTTTCCATCGCTTACATTGTTGTCATTTATTTTGTCATAATAATGATATTTTAACATATAATTATATGTCATATTTTGGTATATAATTTGTGATTGTGACATATCATTTCAAAATATGACATATTTTGACAATAATGATATTGTCATCACATCTATTGTAATGTAGCTACTTTTAATTATGGAGAAAAAATATTGAACGGAGCTAGTAAAAAAGTTGTCTTTGATAATTTATCTATATATATTTTTAACTATTTAGAAGATACTTAAAGGATAAAATCTATTTATGAGATACTTTTGCCAAATAAATTACTATGAGCTACTCCGTATGGATTATAGATTTAACTCAGCATTGAGTCTGCGTTAATAATCTTCAAGTAGAGGATACTGTTTTCAATTCAGTAAACTCTAATTTTGGGGTTCCATTGGAATGTTTGAAAATATGGGCTCCTCTATTTTTGGGACAAGTGAATATTTGTGTTCTTGTTCCTTCGTGGGCTCCATTCCCACACATCACTCAGCTTTTATACTCAGCACATGGGCAGATTAAAAAAAAAAATTACATCTATTGTAATGACAATATCATTACAATATCATTATTGTCATTTATTTCATTTATGCATAAGTGTATATGTTATATGTATATAAATATATATGATATTTTCATGAATACACATAATCTGATATACCATTGGTATTACTTTGAACTCACTGTTGTTGATTAGATCATTAGAAAAACAAAATTGTTTGTTTTACTTTCACTTATTTCTTCTTTAGTATTATCCCACCCTGTATGGAGATCGGAGTTTCTGACCTTTATTATTTCCCTCTTTCTAAAGATATTCTTTTAACAGTTCTTTCAAAGCAGGCCTATTGGCAATAAATTCGCTCACTTTTTCTTTATCTGAGAGTCTCTCACTTCTGAAGGATAATTTTGCAGCATTTAGAATTCTAGGTTGATGGTTATTTTTCTCCCAACACTAATATTGCACTTCATTCTCTTTTTGACTGCATGATTTCTGAGGAGAAATCAGATATGTTTTTTATCTTCTTTTATAGGTAAGCTGCTTTACTCCCATTGGTTTCCCTTAGGATATTTTTCCTTTGTCATTGATTTTCTGTAGTTTAAAATTATATGCCTTGATGTCGCTTTTTTTTTTTCCTTTTTATCATTTTTTTCACTCTGTGTTCTATGAGTTTCCTGAATCTATGGTTGGCTGGCTGCCTTAATTTGATGAAATTTTCAGCTATTACTGTTTTGAATATTTCTTCTGTTCTTTCTCTTTTTTTTTTTTTCTGGTATTTTCATTATGTGTATGTTACACCTTTTATAGTTGTACTACAGTCCTTGGATATTATTTTGGTCTTTGTACTAATTTGTTTTCAGTTTTTAAGGATTAATATACTCTCTGGCTTGGAGATTCTTTCCTCAGCTATATCTGGTCTGCTAATAAGACCATCAAAAGAATTCTTTAGTTTTATTACAGTGTTTTTAATTTCTAGTATTTTTTTTTTAGCTCTTTCTTGGTATCTCCATCTCTCTTTTTACATTGTCCTTCTTTCTTGCATGTTACCTATTTAATCCATTAGAGACCTGAGTGTATTTATCATGGTTATTTAAAATATCCAGTTTGATAATGCCACAATCCCCGCCATGTCTAGTTCTGGTTATTGCTTTGTCTCTGTAAATTATTTTTTGTATTTTGGTATGCCTTGTAAGTTTTTCTTGATAGCCAGACCTTATACCAGTGAAAAGGAACTGATGTAAATAGGTCTTTATTAATGCAATGGAAAAATGTGGGAAGAAGAAAGTATTCTATAATCTTGTGATTACACAATACTTGTGTAAGTATTTTAGTGAGACTGTGCCTTTTGACTGGGAACTTCAAAAGTTTTTCCCAGTCTTCTTCTCCTCCTTTAGTTGGAAAAGATTGGGTAGGATGGGTTAGAATTGAGAATTTCCCTTTCTTGGGTCAATTAGACTCCGATATCACAGCATTTCTGGGTCTGGTTAACTAGTTCCCCCTGAAGGCAGTCCATGTAAAGAACAGAGTGATCTAGGATATTTTTAAATGGCTCCTTTCCCTTCTCACTGCCAGAAGCTGGAAGGATTTTTTTTTCTGATTTTTACTGTGTAAATCTGGTTGATCTCCTGGAGGTAAATCTCACAATATTGTAGGGATTCTCCTATGACAGTTTCCTCCTGGAGTTTATTTAAACTCTTAGGGCTGTCCATACTGAGCCTCCAGCAATTTTTCAATTACAGCTCAGATTTTCCTACCCTGGCAGTATTTTTTGCAGTGGTTTCTGCTTCTGAGTCTCTGCTGAGATAAACCATGCCTTCCTGTCTTTCTCATGTTGGGGACAGTGGCTTGACCTGTGTCTTCCCCTCTCTTACGGCTCCAAGAATTACTGATTTGTCAGTTCAGTTTTACACTTGTTATTGGGATGGAGTGGCAGCTGGAAACCATAATTCCTTTGTATAACTTTATACCTTTTGTGAAACTCCTTTCCTCTAATAAATATTTACCTATATTTCTTGAAATGCAGTCTTTATAGCCACCATTTTATAGGAGTTTGATGCCAAAAAAGGATAACAGGGATTTAATTTATTCCTCTTGTTTTATAGGTGAAAAAAATGGGAAACTTGAAAAAGCAGTGACCTATGCAAGGCTGAAGCACCCTGAAGATTCCTCCCATCCAGGTAGTTTTCTCTGAGACAAATAGAAAGGGAGGGAATGAGTGTAGGAGGGTTTATTTGTGGCTTCAGTAAGCTTCCCTTGCCTCACTGTGTGCCTAAACAAGGTATGTGTAAGGCAAAAACAGTGACCACCTATTGCAAATCCTAAAGGCACTGAAAGAAATTCAGTGGATGGATATATTGAATTTTTATACTCAAGAAAATGACTATTCCATAGGTCAGATCAAAGGTGACTTTTGAAGTTAAACCCCATTGAGCAGAATAATATCTTTCATTTGCATTCCTATATCATTTTGTTCAACTGCATTCTATCACATTTATTTTAATTTCCTGTTCAAATGCTGCCTTCCAGCTAGGCTGAGAGTAAATTAAACAGAGCACCATTTATTATTAGCTTATCTAGTCCCAATATTTAGCTCTGGAACATAATAGGTGATCAATGTATATTTGGTGAATTGAATTGCTAAATATCATTATAACGGTAGCTTTAAGCACATAGATTTTCTCAAATTTTGAAAGAGCATAAATTGGTTGAGTTCCTTCCAAAGCAGCCATTTAATAAATGTTTAATCAATGCTAACTCCTTTTCAGGCACTGTGCTAAGATAGGATAAAATGGTGGACCAAAGTTCTAATCCTTATCTTCTTGGGCTCTCATTTTTAATGGGGAATATAGAAAAAAAATAATAAAATGATAAAACTATAGTAGAGAGGTATGTAGATGTAGGACAGGCACTTCATACATAGAAGAATTTTCCCAATTAGCTTTTAAGAAAATTATAAAATTTGAAGTAGGCCTTGGCTAATGAATAAAAATTTAACCATGTGTGTATGGTAAGGAAATGTTTCTCTACCGAAGGCGGGGGGGGAATGTATTTTAAGGGGACAAATGTTAGTGTAAGTGGCAAGGGGGAAAGAACAAGGATAGTGTGGCTGGAATAAAAGTGAGTCTGGGAAGTGAGAGTTAATAGTTAAGCAGGTGAACTCTTAGCATGGAATGGGGTAGTAGGAAGTGGACATAAGCTTTCAGGGTTTTAGTAGAAGTGTTGATTTTCAAACCCCTAAGATTAGCTATGACTTTTCCTTCTGAAGGCTTTTCCTACTACCATTTCAATATATGACATTTTCATCTCCTCAGTCAGTCCTGGTGAGAACCAATCCAGTTGTATTAGTTTTTCCCTTCTTGTCACCCACTAAGCCAAATACCTTGAAAACATTCACTTGTCTCCATCTCCACTGTCACTGCCCAAGGCCAGGTACTGAGTCTCTAACTTCATCTAGGTTGTTACCATCCTAACTTGTCGCCCTAATTTTGTTCTCATCCTTTAACACAATAACCATAGCAATCTCTTATAAATGTCAATGAAAGTGTTTCTCTGGCACTTACACTCTTTAATAATCCCTTCATGTAGAATAAACTCAAGCTCCTTATTTCAGCCTCCAAGTTTCACATGTTGTGGCTCATGCTTTCATCACCAACATAATTTTGTGCCTCCATGTTCTGAGGCCATCATGCTGCAGTCACACTGACCTGCTTTCAGGTTTTCCACAAGTATTTATCTCTGCCTTTCCATATTCTGCAGGGAGCCAATCCTTTCTCACCCTTCACGTCTCAAATTAAATCTCACGTTCTTGGAATCTTCTTCATTCTTCTCATGTATGTTAAGCCTTCTTTATCCTCTTATAAAATAAAGATACAGAAAATCTCTATAAAATAAATATTCGCCTAATTATTATGAGGCAAACATCTATATTAAGACTTGACCAACCAGGTCAAAAAATATTGCCAGATCCATCAGAAGTCCCGCAAAATGCCTAGTCCCAGCAAAATCTCTTCCATTCTCCTGAAGCAAATCTTTTCCTAAATTTTAATATTCATGTCCTTACATAGGTTTATCACAGAAGTTACCTTCCTAAACCCTAAGCTTCAGTTTTGTCCATTTGTTTTTGTTTTGTTTATATCTCTCCAGTAGATTTTGATTTATGGTTTCTTTTTCTGTCCCTTTTTCCTTATATTTTATTTTTAATTGATTTTAACTGAAGTGTAATTTACGCAAAACAAAAGACATAGATTTTAAATATACAAGTCAATAAGTTGCTTGTATATAACCTTGTCACTACCAGGTTATTATCAGAGCAAGTTTCCTTTTCTCTATCAATCTTATCTCCCAAAGAAAGCCGTTGTTCTGATCTTCAGCATTATAGCTTTTCTTGTTTTTGAATGTCATAGAAAGATCATTATCTGATGTGTACTCTTTTGGTTCTAGGTTCTTTCACTCAACATAATATTGTTTCATGTATTCCTCATTTGTTTTCTTTTACTGCTGAACTCATTGTATGAATATACTATATTATTTTTTTTAATTTTTTTATTTTTTTCCCAAATATGTTTATTTTATTTTTAAGTGTTACAAGATTAATTGTTCATGCACCACACCCAGTGCTCCATGCAATACATGCCCTCCTCAATATACACCACCAGGCTCGCCCAACCCCCCACCCTCTCCCCTCCAAAACCCTCAGTTTGTTGCTCAGATTCCACCGTCTCTCATTGTTCATCGTCCCCTCTGATTTCCCCCCATTCTCCCTTCCCTTCCTTCTCACAATGCCCTCCATGTTTTTCCTTATGCTCCACACTTAAGTGAGACCATAAGATAATTGACTCTGCTTGACTTATTTAACTCCGCATAATCTCTTCCAGTTCTGTCCATGTTGATACAAAAGATAAATGTTCGTCCTTTCTGATGGAGGCATAATATTCCATTGTATATATGGACCATATCTTCTTTATCCATTTATCTGTTGAAGGGCATTTTGGTTCTTTCCACAGTTTGGCAATTGTGGCCATTGCTACTATGAACATTGGGGTACATGTGGCCCTTCTTTGTACTGCATCTGCTTCTTTGAGGTAAATAACCA
>JAQQSY010001205.1:0-14555 GCA_028646535.1 Procyon lotor | reverse complement strand
CTGACATTTATTGTTGACTATGCATCAGGCATTCTAAGTTGGTTATTTTTAATACGCGCTGTCATATTTGCCCACATCGAACCCATGGTGTGCATATTACTTTTATTATTGTCAGAATTTGAAACCAGATCAGTTTGGTTAATGATTATGTCTGCTTCCCTTGATTTTAAGGCATAAATGGGGCAACGTATCAGACAGCCTAGCCCAGGGGTCTGGCATTCACAGGTGCTGTACAAATACTAATTTCTCTCTGCACCCCTGTAGCAACTGGCCATCCATGGTTGGTGACCTCATCTCAAAGCCGGGATTTGAATTTACTAACTAGCCTCTCTTCCTCTCTTACCCAAACACTTTGGCATGCTGCAGTTGGTACCAGAAAGCCTCATTTCTCTGCCAAGAGTAACTGCCATATTCTATGACTGCATTCCTTGTATGTCTGCATGCCCCTTTCTTCTCTCCTTCCCTCCTACCCCACCAATATCCCTTTAGGCCTTTGCTGAACCAGTGGGGTTGAATAATGATAAATGTGCATTGGATTTGAAGCTACGGTTAAATGCTTGTTGGGAATTTGGTGGAGGCCCACACACCCATTTCATTTATAACTTACATCACTGGAATCAAGTCTGCTAAAAACAGAAAGATGATGATCCCCCCCTTCCCCCCACTATCCTCTCCAGCTAATCTCAAACCCAGGAGAGGAAAACTGCAGAAGGCTCATCTCTGCAAGCTTTTACAGCAGTAAATTGTAGCTCATCAGAGCCAATTCTTCAAGCCATTTCCTTTAATCTAAACCAGGATTTCTCATCTCCCCTTTTATGATCCCATTCGGGCTCTGTGAAGAGATTGAACAGCATGCCCATATGTTATCATTCTAATGAAAACAATCAGAGTTGGGTGATTATTAATCACCTGGCCTTATCATCCATTAAAGGAAAATCTTATTAACCAAAAGGCATATGTTTTGTTCCTGAATTCCAGAGATAAAAACCTAAAGGAGATGAGGGAAGTGAACTAAAACTTTGGTCGGCGTTGGAATTTTGGAAAATGAATTACATCTTGTCAGTAGCTTCTTTAATTAAGCACTTGTAAGGAGTTGAAAAACCAATATTCAGCCCCAGATGTGGTTGCCTGAATATGTTTCTCTTTTTGTTATTATAATTCTCATAGTTTGACATGAGTTTTGGAATGCCAAGAAAAAGAGTAGTTTTAATCGGCTTTTCAACTAGTGTTCAGAAATCATTAGGCCTCCTAAGTGGTACTCGATGACCACATTTGATCGGGGCACTTTGAGGAAATCATGGCATAGCACCATTTAAACACCTCATTGAACAGAGTTTAAAATTGTCCATAAAAGGAAAACATCATACAAACCATTTAAGGAGCACGGTTAGCTTAGAAGACTAAGCCTGGTAGATGAGTTGCAGAGTAATTATAAGCAGAGTCTTTGACCATGACCTCAGGAACATGAGCACCCAATTCAATGTGCAGTGTGAAGCTGGTAGTTTAGGCGGGACAAGCATCATCTCAAGGGTGGTGCTAACTTTATGAAAGTCACCAACCCCAGAAGGTAAACCCACGGTTGTCTGTGGATAACTACAGTGCTTCCCTGGACCCAAAAATTAGGCAAACCAAGAGTTTTAAAATTCGAGATTGTTTAAAGTCCCTTCCCTGGAGATTTCATTCAGGAGAGCTGGATGGAGACCCAAGAGTTTCTTACAGAGCTCCGCTAGGGAATTCAACATACCTCCAGGCATGGAGTTATAGGTCCATACCCTGTGGCCAACTTACGTGGATTCCAGAAGGATTGTCTCTAGCCTGACACCAGCTTACCAGCCGATAATATTATCTGTGTCTCAGTCTTCAGTGAAAGGTTTTTGACCTGAGGGATGGGAGAACGTAATATATTCTAGAAAAGCCAAAGATCTTGGTTTCTCATTTCATTGGCTCTAAATAATTCCCCTAAGGAAGATATCCAAATATTACCTCTTCCTGTGGTTCACCCTCTACATTTTAACTCACAACATCCTTCAGCAGCCTTTGTTTAATATTTGGGTGACAATAATATTTCTCAACACTTAGAAATAAGTCCTCCACGACCATTAGGATGATAAAATAAGGCTGCCAATAGTGTGCTGTGCAAGTTCTCCAGGCTCTCAAAAGACATCAAAGTTTTCTGTTGCCAGAGACTGTGCGTGGAAAGTCATGTGAAAGAGAGCCTCCTGATCCAACGTGTGAGCTGAGGACCGGTCTGTGGCTTGGATTTATGAGCTGTGAGCTGCCGTCCTTGAATGTCTGCAGGGCCGGGGGGTGAGGTCATCAGGAAGCAGGTGTGTGGCTCCCTTACAGGTGTTTCCAAAGGAGGCTTTCAGCCCTGGCTCCACCGCTACCTGGAGTAAAGGGGCAAGGGATGCTGGACAGAGGAATCCTCAGTAGGGGTGTTAGATCAACACGAACGTTTCCCTAAAGGAAATTGTTAAGGCTGAAAATCACCATCACGTGATTGGAAAAGTTATGTCAGAAAACTGACATGACTTTCAGTGCGTTCAGAGGCTGACGGGTCTGAGAATTGTAGGGCAGTTGGGAGACTTCAAACTCCAAAGAACGAATTCCTAAAAATGGGTCGTTTTGTTGCTCTTGCCTTCTCGAGGGTTCAGAGGGGAAGGTGGGAAAGGAGGTAAAAGCTAAATGGAATGCGTGTGCCACCCAAGAAGAGAGCTGTGGTGAGTCTAAGAGACTATGGTTAGTCTAAGTTATGCTTAGACTATGGTTCTAAGAGACTATCTCTGAGCCATCAGCTCTCTCCTTTCCTGTCTGTGCAGAGTGAGGGGGCAAAGAGTAGGCCCCCTGCTTCAGGCTTGGACAGGTGACCCCAGTCTTTTACAGAACTATTGGAAAATCTGTCCTCTCTCTACCAGGTTCGTGAGCCACATGGAAGTAAAACTCTATTTACCTGGGCCCATTTTGAGTACCATGTGAGGAAGGCCAGTTCAAGGGCAAGGACAACTCAAAGAACCCAGCGCCAACACAGAGAGAGATCTTGAAGGCATTGTTTGAGTTCATGGTCCCCACCATGCCTAGAGTCACCCTGGTTTAACTGACACGAGTCCACAGAGTTCCCTTTTTACATAATGCACTGTTTGTGAACAGAAGATCAAGATATTACCATGTCTGCAACAGACAAAAATGTTCTGGTAACTCCCTAAAAATCATGCTCCCATGGGTTATAGAAAGAAATTTGGAAATCTGCGATGGAACCCTGGCCATTTGGCTCCCTGAAGCACACTTGGTAAATCACTTATATTTTGAATGTGTCAGATTTTCTCATTTATATGATCATGGTGGGCCAAGGTCAATTCTCCAACTCCATTATCTTCCTATGAACTTGATGATCTTACAACGTCTTAGAATACCATCTTTAACTTAATATAAGTGTAATTTCTTCTCTAAATTTATGGCCTGATTATATGGCCCACTTAAAATGTGTTCATCGGTAGGATAAGGAGTAAAAAATTCAACCTCCTGAGGGTTCCCTCAGGCATTCCCTTTTTATCTTTGACTAATTCCACTTCGCGATGGTCAGTAGGAGAAAAACAAGTCAGGGCAAGAATTCCCTGCAGATAAATACAGTAGTTCCAGGGAGCTTTCCCAGCTGTCTCTCACTGGGCTTCTATGTTCAGAGCAAAAAGACACATTGTCTGCCCACAGCTGACAGAGGATTAATGCCCGTATGTTTCTCCCAACTGCTGTCTCAAACCCCAGAATCCTGGAAATACTTGCTTATTGGATTAGTGGCAGCTAAATGCATCAAAACAAATACAGTTACCCTAGTAGGAAGTGTTAAGATGTAATTTGTGAAATGAAGATGCCCTGACTTCGTATCCCTTATAATTAGACATCTACAGAGACAGAGCCTGGCTTTTGTTTTAATAACAAATAAAGCTCTGCTCACTTCCTCTTAACACCCTCACAAGAGGAACTAAGCGAGCCTGCAGACCAGCAATCAATGCGGACTCACCTCCCCAAATAGGTCTTTTCCTACCTATAAATCAGAGATAACGAAATTTGCCATGTCTCTGCTTTCAGCTCGGAATGGGAGTCAAGCCGCCAGTCCAAGACTGAACTGTTCTCTAAATGCAATACATCGATTGGTGAGGTTTTCAGATTTTCTGGAGAGGGGGTGGAAAAAAAGGCTGATTCAATTTTCCACTAAGTGTTTTCTTTCTCATCCAAGTTAGTTCTTGGACCTTCTGACAGTTGCGAAGCTGGTTGTTGGTTGTTCGGAAAAATCCACTGGACCTTAAGGTAAGGAATTCCTGAATCCACATGGATTGTGGATTGATCAGTTGTCTGACAACTGAATACAAGAACACTTGAAGTCAGGGTATTTATCTTTCCCAGCTTGCTGCTGCCAGGCTGTAGTTTGGCAATGGCTGTGTGCCTCTACCTATAGTCATATATCTTAAGGATGGTCCCCTTCCCATGACTGCATCCAGTAGGAGTGCCAATGGCTTTGTCCTGCTAGTAGTCCCTGGTGTGCTGTTATTTTTGGTTGGTTCACCATGCTCACAGAGGCCCTTCCTAAAGTCTTACTGGACATTTGGACCTCCCCACCAACCCATATTAATGACACAGATAGTGGTCACCATAGAAGCTAAGGTGTAAGAAGCCAAAAGAGCCATCGATAGTATTTTCCCCAGTGTCCAAGTAAGTCATATATGTAGCCCTTCCCTTCTAGTCTTCTGTATCTGTGGTCAGCATTATCAAAGATAGTTTTTCTCCATCCCATGTGATTTCATTCCCAACATACTTATGAGCACGCATGCACATACCTGATTGAAAGCTGATTCCCAGCCCCAGGACTCTCTGTGACTCTGCCCACTTCTTCTGTTCCCCATTACCCCACTGACACCAAAGATCAAAGTCCAGTCTATTCCCACTCTTCCCAAACTTTACTTTGGGTATTTTTCCAGAAGACCTAGCCAAGTTCCTCCAAGCTCCAGTCTTTGTCTAGAAAGGCGAATCCTGTGGGACCCACAGGTTATGTAGGCAGCAGATACATTGGACTGTGAATTGGTACATTGCTATACCAGGGAGCATGAACAGCATAGCGTTGGGATAAGGAGGGAGGTAAATGAGGGGGAGCCACAGATGGAGAAATATCAGATCAGTGACTTGAGGAAAGGACTCCATCAGAATTGCCTCTGGGAGTCTTGAAGGCCATCTAAAAGTCTTGGAGCTGAAGGATGTAGACCGTCTTATTATGAGATACAATGTCCAAGATAGACTTGCTTTTGGAAGCCAGGAAATCAGATGGCCCCCAGAAGCTATGTCTGCAAAAGGGGTGACAAAAGGTGTCTGCAGAGATGCTCTGGGGGCACAATACAGGATATGGAACTGAGATAAGCCCTTCTCTCCATCCCCTAAAATCATTAACCTCGGAATCATATGCTTAAAAATCTTGCCTACATTTACACTGGTGGTCCTCTGTTTGTTTCCCTTGGCTTCATCAGCCCATTCCTTTTAGAGTCAACTTTGGCTATACATTGGAATCATCCCAGTGGGCAGGTTTAAAAATAGTGATACCTGGTCCTCATCCCTCCTACTCCCGGATTTTAATTTAATTGGTCTAGCTTATAGCCTTGGGCATCTGGATTGTTAAAATCTTCCCCCAGGTGATTGCAATATACAGCCAAAGTTGAGAATCACTGCATTCAAAAATGTCAACCAGACTTCCCTGGACTTGGGTTATTAAGGAAATGGGTATTTTAGCCATATTTGGGTCAGCGAGAATGAGCTGGACTTCATGGTAAAGGGATCAAAATGAAGCTACACCACAGAGAAAATATGAAAGTAATATCTGAAGGACATTCGGTGATGCTCTTTCCCATCTGGCCAGATTGTTTTCCTTTTGAGCAATGGTCCTCAAACCTTAACAGCTGCAGAATCATCCAGAGGGCTAGAGCTTGCTGAAACAAAGGCGGTTGGCACTCACCCCAGGAGTTTCCAGTTCAGTAAGTCGGGTAGGTACGTCCCTGGACTTGCATTTCTGTCACATTCCCAGGTGATGCTGATGCTGCTGGCCCAGGGACTACACTTTTAGATGCGTTGCTCTAGAGAAAGTTGCTCTCCATCCGTCCCTCGGTCATTCTTGTTTTATGTGACTAAGATAGCAGTTGCTTTAGAGCCCCGTGAGAGCCTTCCCATTCTGTGACCACACTCAGGGAAACATCAATCATCCTGGGTCAGAAAGGGCAGTAGAATGTTATCTGTTCTCCGCCAGGTGCTTGCAGGCACACAGTGCCCGAGGCCAGTGCAAACGCTCATGGGGAACTTGGGTTTTAGCTGCTGTCATGAAAAAGGCTTGGTTCCTACAGCAAGGAACGCCCATGTGTCAGCAAGAGCATTTCCTCCTATGATCACAAATGGTTTCCAGTTGTGAAGAAAACTCAGGGGACATATGGAAAGAAAAATTGCCAAGTCCATGGCTATAGTCTCAGTCCATCCCAAAATCAAATTGAAAAGAAAGCAAGAGAAATAGTTTGGCTTCTCTCTACCCACTCTTACCCTCCTCTCTGGGCTATATGGATTATCCTTGTTATTTCCCATTTCCAATATTTGCTAAGAAACTATCCCTTGAGACGTTAAGTGGAATATCAAAAGAAGTTTCAAATACTTGTTTTAAATATATGACTACTTGATTTCTTTTTTTTCTTTTCTCACAAACACAAACATCTCACCATTCATTTTTAATCATTGCCTTTTCGCTTTCACACTGAAACACATTTTGGAAATGGGAAATTCGGTGCCAGCTCAGCCCTAGCTGAAGAAGATGTTAACAGTTGAGACAAAGACCTGAATTCTGTTGGGCTCTTCCACAGTCACCTCTTTACAGAGGCTCAGCTTAGCCAAACTGATCTCTCAGTCCAGGCAAGGATCAGGACCTTTTGTTTGTTCTCATCCTCCATCCACGCCAAAGCTTTGGGACCATCATGACCTGACTCTAAAGCTGTGACTGGCAAATGGCAGGTTGTATCTCTGGTTCCCTGGGATATGCAATTTCCTAATGTATATGCACACCCACCTAGGCTGCCTAGATCAGGGATAATGGACATGAGACCATAGAGGACAGTGATCTTTTCTACCATTGCTTTGATTGACATCAGTAGGCATGGTGGACTAGCCCAGTAGATCGTGAAATCTGTGGGACACCAATTCCACAAATGCTAGCTATTGCTGGGTGTCACGGACACATATCTTTGCGAAACACTGAGTTTAAGAAAGCTAATCATACTGCTCTCTTTATTTCAAGACCCCTCAGTACTCTTAATACACTCATATGCATGGTGAATTTTCAAGAAGGGAATTTATTGGGCCATAGGAGACTTATTTGATCTTAGGAAAAAAGGAGGGAAGCTTCTCTTGGGACATTTCTGAACAATTGCTCTGGGAAACAATAGTTAGACAACGTCTAGTCTCTTCTCACATAAATTCCACATTCTGTGTCTCAAGTTTCCACTATGTGGGAATGAGTCTTAACTAACCAATGAGACTCCAAGGTGAGGTTTGAGCCAACCATAACCATGTACCTATGACCTAAGAAGCAAAGTACTGTGAAGCCCTTCAAATATTCCTCCCATTCCCTTTCCATCACCTTGCTGGGGTAAGAAAGGAATTCTGGTGAAGAAGAAAGACCAACAGAGGACTTTAAAACACTAAGTTTCAACTTTTATAGGCATATTGTAGACATTTTCTTTCACTACCTTATATATAAAATATTTGGATCAGAGTATTCTTGCCAAAAGAGTCCTGCTTTGGCTAGAAACCCTTCCAAGAGGCCAAAGTGTCTTGGTGGAAATCACTTTTTCTTAAAGAACACCAGCCATTAATTATGTAAGTGGATAGTCAACAAATAAGCCTAGAATCAGAGGCTATGTTATCTCTTCTACTAATTTCCCTCACTTGCCTCTTGTGATATAATACAGGATATAGTCTGACATTGGACCACATCCATTGGTGTGATATGTGTTTGCTACTGGTGATATTGTTCTCTAACATCTATATGTTTTAATATTCCAAAACTTTATTTATCATATTACATGTTAATTAATTACATATCACCAGGTATTATATGATTTAATTATATGATTCTATAATTTCATACTCACAGTTATGTTACATACTCACATACCCACAGTTATGTTACCAATGTTTGCTTATTATAGGAGAGAAACCAAGTCTGAATGAAGTGATTATTTTAGGTCACACCATTCATGATCATCTAGAGCCAGGATTTGAACCAAAATCCATCTGAAACAAAAACCTACGTTCTTCACCACCACCTTAAGTTGCCCTCCATAATTATTGGAATAAGACTGAGAAAGAGAAAACAATTCAAATGTTTCAGATACTTTCTTAAACAATACCTCCAAGTGCTCTTAACTTTAGCCATCATTAAAAAGCCTGGTGGTGGGTATTGAGGAGGGCACATATTGCATGGAGCACTGGGTGTGGTGCATGAACAATGAATCTTGGAACACTGAAAAAATAAAATAAAATTTTAAAAAAACTGGAAAGGAATGGATTCTCATACTGCCAAGCACACAGTTAACACATGAGAGTGGAGGCAAAAAATTCAGGTTTCATGACCTGCAAATAGTCACATCTCCCTGATAATAGATTTTACAGCAAATAAATAAACAGCTCTATAGATAAAATCTCACACAACGGGGCTGTAACTCCTCAAATGTACACTTTTAAAGATACACTCTAAACTCCCGGAATCTGGGGATTTGTCAAAAAAAAAAAAACAAAAAACACAAAGGATCTTATGCAATGTTTGTATCTGGGTCACCAAATTAGTGAAAAAGGGAGAACTTTACAGTTAACAAAATGCAATTAGTCTTCAAGTATGGTTGGTAAAGCACACTCATTTGTACCAATTAACTTCATTATTCTATTTGGAAGATTTCTCCCCCTCTCTGTATTACAACCTTCTTTTAAGTTTTAAGTCTGAGCAGTCTTAACTGCCTTATTTCTAGTTAAGATTGCAATAATTTGTCATTGGTGTGCAGACACTTTCTTAACTATTCCTGTGTTACAAATAAAAGCACCAGTATTGCTCGGAGGTTATCTCTGGGGTCCTGCAAAGCCAAGCACTATAAAATGGTTAGACATTAAAGATGCGAAGAAAACCCCATAAAACAACACATAAAAATGTGTCTTGCCTTGCCATTTATATGGAAAGATGGTGCAGTTCAATCTTTCAAGCCGAAGACTATTTTGGAATTAAAGTTTCAATCAGAACAGGAATGGGGGGAGGCTTCACCCTTTCTCTTTGACCCTCTTTTTTTCTTTTTTTTTTTTTTGCTTGTAAAACTGCCGAAGTAAAAATCATATGCTGTGTTGGCTTTCCCATTGGCCTTTTGATCTCTCATTCTCTCCTCTCTCTCTCTCTCTCTCTCTCTCTCCAACACACACACACATTGCAAGCAAAATCTGCTTTTTCTAGCTCACGTTCTTTTATTTAAAAAATAAGAATAAGAACTTGCTAAGTCAGACCTCTAACTCTTGCAGAAACAACCTTTATTTGTTTGTTTAGGCAGACTTCTAATTAGAAAAAAATCTGAACAACACAGCTCTGTTCGTATTCCGTAAACAAGCCATGGATTTAACCATCCAAGGGAGATGATCCTTTTTTAAAAGACCATGTTTCCCCTACAGGCATTAAAGGTGGCCATGCGGTCATGCTGGCCAAGGGCATGCATGGAGCTCTACCAGGCAGCACCTGGTGAGACCTCCAAAAGAACAATGAAAGATGGCGTCACCAGGTAGATGAGAAGCCAAATTTCAGACATCAGAGTTTTAATTTCCCAATATCCAAGGAGAACCATGTCATAGGGAGTCAAACAGAGCATCCAGATGGAACAAAGGATATCAAAGGTGAGCTCTGGCTCTAGGGCAGAGGATGTCTATTTTTTGTCTTAGTAAACACCACATCTCCTGTTAGTTATGCACATAGAGGATGCTAACAGCCAAGAAGAAGGAAACAGTTTCCTAGTTGTAGCGGGTGCTGTCAAGGTCCTTCCTTGGTTATCCTTGGAATTACCACCACCTTTGCATACGCGATCTGACAGCTTCCAACTGCAAGTAACTCTTGGAGTGCTCTCTCTAGTTTATCTGAACCCTCTCAGAGTTAGAAGTTCCAGAGAGTTAACCTCACCTCCAGCAACCCTCAAACAACAACTGGTTGGAGTTGATAAATGCCTACTTGCATGGGTTCTGGGATGGAAAAATCTTGACCCATTGTCTTCACTGGATCCCAGTGTTCCCAACCAGAGTAGATGTCACTTGTGTCTAGTGGTAAACTGCTCAACAATATCCCCTTGGTTGGCTTCCTATTCTTCCTGTCTCGTATCTTTACACCTTACTGATGCTTCTTGGTATCACCTCCTAGATAAACTATTTTGTATTTGAATCCTTGTATCCCCAGAAACCCAGACAAAGACAGGTGTTCACACTGACAGAGTAAAGGCAGACATTGGAAATTCTGGATTCATCACCAAATCCTAAAAGTGACCCACTGTCATTGACCCTAGTTGCATGGCCCAAACTTATCAGGACAGATGCCATGAAACATGCATTTCTGCAGGAACGAGGTTCTACTCTGTGGATTCTCAAGACCAATTTTCCGAGCCATGCCTCATCCAGGAAAGAGCATCTCTCTATCCCTTAGGAAAAACCTAAATGACATGGACCCATGGAAGCCAAATTGGTCTTACAAGTGATCAAGATGGCTGGCCAGGATGACATCATTTGTGCCAGGTACATGTTCTGACTATGGGTCTCTGGGATTGGTTTTATGAGAGGAAGTGTGGAGTGCGTTCAGGAATGAAAACTGTCAGGTATTCAGAGTGGGGGGCTGATAGAGCTGTGAGCTATATTCTTTGGGAGTCCTTTGAGAGTCAGGAGCCAGAACTTCTCATCCTACATCTGGTTTGCTTTTCAGTCTGAGTAAAACCAGTCATGGGTAGCTGGACGAGGTAAGTGCCTAAGAGGCCCAGGAGACTCAGAATGAGGACATGAATGGGGGTAAATGGTTTCAGAGGAAACCCTTCAAAAAGGAAAAATGTGATCTAACAATAATTGAGCGACTGAGGCTGGGGTAGAACACCAGCAAACAGAAACCAAAATGACAGGAGGTAGAGGAAAGTAGAGGATAAGACCCTGTGTGTGACAGTCTGGGGACATTTGCATGGCTTCAGAAACTCCTTGGATGTTTGATTAATCTAAAGAAAGTCCATGTAGCAAGAAAAAAAATGAACGCCAGGGAATTTGGTAGAATATGTGGTTGCAAAGTGAGACAAGACCCAGATAATTTAAAGAAGACTTGTAAGCCATGGTAAGGAGTTTTAATCTCATTCTAATTTCAATGGGATGGCATTGGGATGGTTTTAAGTAGAAGGGCAATACACTCAGATTTGAATTTTAGGAGATCATTTTTGGAAACTAGCAGGAGAATGGGATCATTTATGGAACGTACTAGAAACTATGCTAAATGCTCTCTATTCATTATTTCACATAATCTGTATGAGAACCTTCTTTTATTATCCCTGTGGCACAGAAAGGATGTGTCTAGACCCCCATTACTCACTGGTAAGTAATGGAGGTAGGATGTGAATCCAGATATATTTGGTCTGAGCTCCAAATATGCCTCAGGATATTCTTGAGAACCTCTATATAAATTCTTTCTCCCAGATCATCACCCCGTGCTTGTCAATGTTCTCATGGGTCCGGTAGGTTACATAACAGGACCCACTATCTGCTCAGTGGTTCTCCAGTGTGATTCTTGGGTATGTATGAAATGGGGCTTTGTTTGGGAGCCCCAATTGCCTAGAGCTGCACTTGTGTCTTCTACCCATGATTCTATTATACCTGTTTATAAGTTGTGCTGGGTTTTTCCCCTAAGATTTTACTTATTTTTTTGACACACAGAGGGAGCACAAGCAGTGGGAGCAGCAGGCAGAGGGAGAGGGAGAAGCAGGATCCCCACTGAGCAATGATCCTGACGTGGGACTCAATCCCAGAACCCTGGGATCATGACCCGAACAGAAGGCAGATGCTTAACCAACTCTGAGCCACCCAAGTGCCCTTGCGCTATGTTTTTATAGTGTTTT
The DNA here is from genome assembly GCA_028646535.1 of Procyon lotor. NCBI lineage: Eukaryota > Metazoa > Chordata > Mammalia > Carnivora > Procyonidae > Procyon > Procyon lotor. Next base: position 2,382 of record JAQQSY010001205.1, on the reverse strand, counting down.
GAGAGCGGGTTCGATGGACAGCAGGACATAGCCTGAGGCCGGTGTAATTTAGGGTCCTTGAGCCTCTGACATCTCTTTTCATACACTCAGGTTGCTTGTTAGACTTTTGAATGGGACCTTAGGAATGCCCTTGTAAAACCCATCAGGGTCTAAGTGGTTCCCTACATGGACATTTGCCTGAACAAATCTTCCTTTATGCAAACATGAAGGATTAAAGTGCATCTTGAGACATCTGTCCCTGCTTCCTGCCGACCTAATTTTTCTCATCTATTACTGTCAAGGACGTATCAACTCTGTCCTCGAATCTCTAGAAGGAATTCACAAGTTTTGTGTTATAGGACTGTATTTGCATTTTGTTTCATTCCCACTACCCGGGGTCACCCAGAAATCAGCAAACCCCAGCTCCAAGCTCCAAGGCCCTGCACATACCTCACCGCATCTCAGATGCCCTCCTTCTTATTTAACTCATATTCTTCATGAGTTTTATTATCTGCAATAATCAAGCCCAAGCTGAGACAGCTTCCTGGCTCATCACAGTTCCCCGGTGGTGAATCATCGTTCCCGCCATGTTCTCCCTTCTTCTTGTAAGTCACAAGTGACTTACAAGATCACAAGTGATACACCTGTGACCTGAGCAGAGCCATTTGGGGCCTCACCCCCATCCATTGCTACAGTTGAAGGAATGAATGGCTGATGGAAGCCTAGCCAATCGGAGATCTTCCTAGAATTTTTTTCCTAATTAAACCAGAAGAAAGAAACCTTTTCCCTCTCCAGAAGTGAAGGTGTTAAAATATACATTGGGATCTGCTGGAGGCCATATATAACCCACCATGCAGCTTTGTGACTTTGTGACCAACGTAGCCACAGGCAGAGGGAAGCAGAGAAGAGGAACTGACAAGTCACAGGAACTTCCTTACCGTTGTTATGAGCCCTTCTCTGGGTTTGTTCATGCGACCCACTAAATTTCTCTCACTTCTTGATTGAACTGCTTTAAACCTAATGAGAGCCAACATTTCCTGGGAAGAATAAATAAATGAATAAATAAATAAAGAGAGACTAGAAGGAAATACCTCTATACAATGAGGCATCATAACCTCAGAAGTGACAATTTTTAACCTGACACCAAGGGACTCCCAGGAAGAGACCAGAAGAGCCAGGATAATTCTACAGTGCCGTCCTGGATGTTGATAATACCAGCCCTACATCTTAGCCAAAAGTCTTATGTTCAATAGAATCTGTTTAAGTGATGGATGAAATAATATATTTTAGAAATACTGAAATTCAAATGGTGATTTTTTTTTTTAAGCTCGGGTTATAAAGAACCGCATGCTGAATTCTAAATAAATCAAGTATTTGTGCAAAAGGCCTACCATATCGAATTTATAATATCTTCTGACATTCTAAAATTATTTTCTCCAGCAGACACTTGGTTTCTATTCTAAATGCAAACACTTGAATAAACATAGACTCCCATTTTTTTTTCCTTTCCTATTTTCCTCCTCCTGCTGTTTGATCCCACCTTCTTTCTATTTGTTTGATTTCCTTGTTCCCCGATGGCCCTACTGACTCTCAGGACTCGCCATAGCCCTGGTCATCAGAAAAGAGGGTTTTTACCAAAGGTGCCTTGGTCTAAAAAGCAGAGACTCCACCTTCTAGCACTTTATCTTATGTACTTTCCCACCAAGCCCGCCTCTTGTGGGTTAGGAACTTGAAAGGCAGATAGATCCATGAGTTAATAGGCTCTCACCTGAGTCATGATTCTACCCAAAACTTGCTCCGCCCAGGATGGATGCTCTGCGGTGTTCTTGCCAGTATCCCACAGGAAAGTGGGAGTCCCTTCGGTAAATTCCAGTCCAGCTGCTGGAGCCTTGCTACCAAACTTCCCTGTGCTAACTCTGGAGCTCTCCAATATTGCTTTCTCCTGATAGGTACCCCCGCCCCCACCTAGCAGATGGTGCAAGGACAGCTTGCCAGAACCCACTTGCCACCTGTCCTCTCCCATTATGCAGTGAGAGCCCTACACGCTCATGTCGGGTGTCTCTCCCCTGTGACCCACCCCTCCAACTCAACTGACCCCTCTCTGTTTCATCCAGGTCCAGACTGTGGCTTCTCCTGCTGCAGCTGGCACTTCCTTGCCTTTACGTATTTTGCCGTCTCTATCCCGTCATCCAAGTTTTTTGGATCTGTGTGCATTTCTACCGTCCCCCTGATCCCAAAAAGGCAATATCCCTCAGGTATTTCTAATCTAGTATCCAGCTCCTTGTCTCTATTTATAATGGATATTTTATGCTCCTTTTTTTATTAGTATAATTTCCTGAGTATAGGATTCCCCTACACTTTGGCATGTGAATCTCCACGGGTTTGTTTTTTCTAATTCCTCTA
>JAQQSY010001204.1:0-14556 GCA_028646535.1 Procyon lotor | reverse complement strand
ATAGCACTGGGGATTTTGTAACACCTTCGCAGCTGTGAGTATATGATGATTCATAAGAGAAAAATGATATTTCTGGAAAGGGGAAGACAGAAAAGCTGAATCATGACCCAAATGAAACTTCTTTTTTTTTTTTTTTAAAGATTTTATTTATTTAATTGACAGAGAGAGACACAGCGAGAGAGGGAACACAAGCAGGGGGAGTAGGAGAGAGAGAAGCAGGCTTCCTGCTGAGCAGAGAGCCCGATGTGGGGCTCGATCCCAGGACCCTGATATCATGACCTGAGCCGAAAGCAGAGGTTTTTTGTTTTTTGTTTTTTTTTTTATTTTTTTTAAGATTTTATTTATTTATTTCACAGAGAGAGGGAGATCACAAATAGGCAGGGAGAGAGGAAGAAGCAGGCTCCCTGCTGAGCAGAGAGCCCGATGCGGGGCTCGACCCCAGGACCCTGAGATCATGACCTGAGCCAAAGGCAGAGGCTTTAACCCAGGCACCCCCGAAAGCAGAGGTTTTAACCCACTGAGCCACCCAGGCGCCCCAGGAAACTTCTTCTATACCATAGACTCATTAATACGAATTAAGTCATTCTTCTCAAACTTTAGTTATAATTAATCCACGACTATAGGATCTTTCTATAAGTCTCCCATAAAATGGGAGTTAGCATAAATATCCATGAAATTCAAGCACATTTTTAAAACCCACAATTCTGGCCTGAATTACTCAGATAAGACACTGACTGCCGAGCTCCGTCTGCAGGGAAGCGCAGCGTAGAAGTGGACACTATCCCTGGAGTTTCTTTAAGTGTTTCCGAATATCTGATTACTCATAGTCTACAACTCACAAATTATATAAATCTTTTGAGAATTGAGAGTCAATGCTTTCTTCTCATTTCCATTTCATTAGAAAGTAATAGCATTGTCTCTGAAAGAAATTAGAGGCCCATCGCTAATATTTACTGTGGACAATCTTACTCAGAGTAATCCTCAGTAAATGTCAACTGTATGCACAGTCTACTAATCAGAAAAAAACGGGAGCCCTGAAAGGGAATTATGACCCAGCGGAGAACTCAGTTTAAATGCTTTTCCCAGAGTAAAACACTCAGTGATCTCTCTGAGACTGGAATCTGTGTCTTCTGACTTTCAGGCAGAGCTCTTGCCCTGTTCCATACGTCTACCCTAGGAAGCAGGGTGCAGTGTGAATATTTTGACCTCCAGGTTAGATCTGCCACTTTCCAGCAATGTGGGCATGGAAAAAAGGTTAAACCCCTTTGACATTCTAATTTCCTCATCTGTGAAATGAAAATTCTACATGTAGTTCATACATTGCTGTGAAGCTTAAGTGTATATATATATATATATAAAAGTTTCTGAAGGTTATATTGCATCAGACAAGCTCAACATTTCAAAGGCTTTCAAGGACAAATATTTATTTCTTGCTCTCCTCACTGAGCTGGGGCTGTGTTATTCTCAAACCTGGTTCTTAGCTCAGGAACAGGAGTAAGGGTGCAACGGATACCCATGAAACCCTTGAAACCTCTTAAAATCTCAGCACACTTACATTTTTACCCATATTGCAATCACCAAAACAAGTCATGTAACCAAACTCAAAATTAATAAGGAAGAATATGCCACCTATCAAGAAGCAGCAAATAGGAAAGATAAACCAATTTCCAGAGCGTATAAAACATCAAATTAAATCAGTGTGTCCTATTTGATTCTAACCCCTACTACCCCTCTAAATCTGGATTCCCAGCTTCACAAATTATAGGTGTTCACTAATTAATTGTTGATCCAAAAAATGGCTGGCTAAAATTACCATCATATAAGTAGTGTAAACAATAATACAGGTTTTCGTCTGCAAATGTAAACAATTTTCTTTTGGATGCCTGAGTCACATATTTTAATCACATGGATTTTAAACTATTATTTTTAAAGTTTCATGTTAAATGATTTCTAATGCTTTAGGTGTGTGTGCTATCCAATGCTGATTCTCAATATGTAAGTTTTAGTAAAAGGTTGAAAGCACTATCATTACCAGTAATGGCTTCTCAACTATATTAATATGTGCTTTAGTAACATATTAAAGTTAAAGTCTCTGAAATAACAATTGTCATGACTTAGTTGGGTCCTGGAAATACTGTAGTATCAACCTACATGTATAGACAATGCAGACAAATAATTTTAGGGGTAGTTTTGTGGTGGTCACAATTATAAAAAAAAATCTCAAAAAGTAACTGCAGAAAGAAACGATATCTCATAAGAATAATTTATCACCTAATATTAATTTTTACCGCCAGCACCTGTGTCAGAACTCCTAGGACTATGAGGAAAAATGAAGAAACTATGATTAAGAAATAGGCGTTTCTACTTTCATCCAAAATTGCCATTTGAATGAAGGTGAGTTTGAATAAATTATATTCATCTTTGTTCAGAATCCTTAACTGTATATCACAATGAAATATTAAGTTGTATACTCACAAAATGCCTAGTTAAGAAGGATATTCTCTTGGGCTGATTTCAGTGATGAATTTAGAGTTAGTGTCTCTCTCTCTCTGAGAGAGTCTATGTTGAACAGGACAGCTTCATTTATAATAAAATGCTTCAGTATTAAAATGACCCTGAAACAATAAGAGATAGACATGCATAAAAGGTCTGTTTGGAATGCATTTATTTAGGTGTCATTCATCAAAAGGGATTAGCTATTCTCTAGATTAGTGCTATGCCACCATTACTAACCTGTATGGATAAGACTTACACAGTGATTTTCCATTTTCACCTCTTTTGAATTAAATGAAATTAATTTTTAGTGTACAAGAGGAGAAAAACTTTCCAAGGGGAATCAGTTTCATCTGAGCACTATTCTTCAAAACCACACCTCCAGATTCTAGGGCTTTATACATTCACTCTCCTTTATATCAAGAGCACATTGATTTAAAGTATAAGAAACATGGTATGGGAGAATCCTTAAGCAGGATACATTACAGAATTTATTTAATGAAACACAATGTTTAGAGGAATTTACAGGAATAGGCTTAAATGCAAGAAAACAGGCAACTAAAATAGTTGTATGATTTTCAGCAAGTCAATATAAATCTCTTGCCTAGCTCTCCAAGATTTCTCTCACCTCTTTTTTGACACTTACGCTTCCTTCCACATAAGAAAGCAATGCCTTTCAACCCATAGTTGGTGATAATGCTTAAAGTGTATATAAATTTGAGAATGATAGCACATTATAGTCCCCACATATATACAAGTAATTAAAACCAAATCTTTTCCTGAAAGCATGTTTTAACTGAGGAAAAGAGCAAGCAAGTTCTGGGCACATAAATTTAAAAACAAAACAAAACAAAAAACAGTAAGGGAATCCGTACAATGGAGAAAGGAGTCCAGAAGAAGCAAATTTGGTACACTGAACAAACTTCACTTATTTCAAGATTTTCCTAGAGTTGCTATGAGTGGCTGCCTTCCATTGCCTGATCCAGCCTCTGATCATGGTAATGTGACCAGCTGCTGCCCAAACTAAACTTAATGCTATTTTGGTGGAAAGAGGATTTAAGTTGTGGGTATAAGTGTTACTGGAACCCATTTCTTAAAAAAGAGCATCCTCATTGTATATACTAATTAAAAACAGGTAAATCGAATATTCAAGTATCAGGAAATAATCACATGCAGAGCTGTTCTGAAAAAGAACAGACATGATATAGAAAGCACATGACAACAACTTAATGCAAGAACTAAAGTAGGTCCACCAATGATACGGAGGCACATTTGGTGCATATATTTCAGTATAACAAAAAATTTCCTAAAAATTGGAGCTGTCCAAAATAAAGAAGGCTGCCCTCTGAAGTGATGAACTTTTTTTTTTTCTTTAAGATTTTATTTATTTATTTGACAGACAGAGATCACAAGTAGGCAGAGAGGCAGGCAGAGAGAGAGAGGGAAGCAGGCTCCCTGCTGAGCAGAGAGCCTGATGTGGGGCTCAATCCCAGGACCCTGAGATCATGACCTGAGCTGAAGGCAGAGGCCTTAACCCACTGAGCCACCCAGGCGCCTCTGAAGTGATGAACTTCTTCATACTCAAATGTTCAGTTAAGGGTAATCTGAAAAGGATGCCTGATTAAGAGATGTGGAAGGAGTTTGTACCAACAACTGAAACTAAATTTAATGCTAAGCACTTCTAATTTCTGAGGCCATTAAGAAAGAGAGTTTATAAGACATTGGTATAAAAACCTAGAAAACAAAGGGTATTTTGAAGAATGACTATAAAAATGAAAAAAATTAAATGTTACCAATAAACCTAGAGTCCAGAAAAGGCATGAACAAAGGCAAGACATGACTAGAGGTGGTAAGGAAGAGCAGGTAAACAGACCACATGGGAATAAGATAATTAGGTAGGATTAAGAAAAGTTAGGATGGGAAAATTGATGCAACTTGACCAGGGCTGAGTGCAAGTGGAAAAAATTCTTAGGGATATGCAAATTAGGAGAATGAAAGATCAGCCTGAAATAGTTTCCCAAAATAGGGGCAGGGTTTAATATGTATTTCATGGGTGAAAAAAAAAAAAAAAGAGTCCTACAGTCAAATGTGTTTGAAAATACTGAGTTGAACACCATTAAATAGACTTCCACAGAGTCTTAGCTGTTCATCACAATTTTAAGTCTCCAGGAGAGGGAAATCATAGACAGTGTCCCCATTAAATCAGTTTTATACAGAAATCTTTAGGAACTATTACTTTTAAGAATATAAAATAAAAAATAAATACTGGGGGCGCCTGGGTGGCTCAGTCGTTAAGCGTCTGCCTTCGGCTCAGGTCATGATCCCAGGGTCCTGGGATCAAGCCCCGCATCGGGCTCCCTGCTCGGCAGGAAGCCTGCTTCTCCCGCTACCATTCCTCTGCTTGTGTTCCCTCTCTCGCTGTGTTTCTCTCTGTCAAATAAATAAAATCTTAAATAAATAAATAAATACATACATACATACATACATACATAAATACATACATACATACATACTGGAGTTAGTATTAAGAAATACTGGGCTCAGTATCTGATGATGAGTGAAAGTCTGGACTTAACATGAGCTTGTACTCAAATCTTCGTCATAATGAACCTAGTTAATTCACAGACTAGAAACAGGAGTCTCAAGCCAATTTGGGGAGGAAGAACAGTAAAGCTAATCTCAAAAATGTCCCTAATGTTTTAAGCCTTGTTTTAGCACATGACTTATATAATGAATTATTTTTCCATATAGTAAAAGTCCTACACTGCACCAGATTCTATATTCTAAATTACTGGCCATGAAAATAGGATTTGGATAGTTATTTTATAAGTAAAAAAAGGAACATGAGTTGGGATTACTTCAGAGGGCCCAGTCACTGTTTACATAATCATCCTAGCTACCATGTATCAAATATGACCAAGTGCCAGGTAATTTAATCCTCACCACAATTCCCACTTTTTTTTTTTTTCCTGTTCATGAATACTCTTTTTATTTTTTTTTTTTAATTTTTATTAGCATATAATGTATTATTTGCCCCAGGGTACATGTCTGTGAATCGTCGGGCTTACACATTTCACAGCACTTACCATAGCGCATACACTCCCCAATGTCCACAACCCAGCCACCCTATCCCTACCCCCCTGCCTCCCAGCCACCCTTAGTTCGTTTCGTGAGTCTAGGAGTCTCTTATGGTTTGTCTCCCTCCCCACCCCTTCCTGTTTCATTTCTCTCCACAATTCCTACTTTAAAGGTGAGCAAATTAGAGATGAGACAAAATACGTAACACTTCCAAGATCTCCTTGCTAGTAAGCTCTAGAGCCAGAATTCAAGGTCTGCTTAAAACCAGAGCCTACACTCTTAAATGGTGGATGGTGCTGCTATTCAGTGATTCAAGGAGCATTAAGGACTAGCAATTCACAGCAGACAAGAGTAACAATTTTATATATGGACTTGCTACAATATATATACTATATGACTAGACCCTGCTTAAAACCTCTGTCTCTTCCCATTATACTCAAAACCCATGATATTCATGGCTCTAGACTACAAGGACCTAAGTGATCTAGTCCTTGCCTACATCACTAGTTTAATCGCTTGCCACTCTCTCTCACTCGTAGTGCTCCAGCCATAATAGTTCTAACATTCCTTACATCACACTATGCTTTCCCTTGCCTTGGGGCCTTTGCACTCGCTGTTCTCAGTGCCTGGAACAGTTTCTACCCCACACCCCTTCACATCTTATCCCTCCACTCTCAGCTTAAATGTCACTTGTTCAAAGGGTCCATCTTTTCCCACTGCATCAATAACAGCTAACCCTCTCTTCTCCTTTCTTACCATACACTCCCACTGTTATCACAGCCGTATACTGCTTTGATTATATTAACCACAAACTACAGTTTATTTTCCTCCTGCTTCACCAAACTGTCATCTCTTGAGGGAAGGAGGTCTGTCTAATTTACCCAGACTAATCAAAGGCTTGATTCCTAATGACTACTCAGAAAATATCAATTGGGTAAAATGAAAGCCCAGTAGATATTATGCACCAAAGTCTGAAGAACAGGAGAGAATTCTAGGATTATTTATATATTTGGGAGTAATGGGGTTAAAGATGGTATGTAAAGTATGTGATGGTATGTGGATGGGTTTTTCCATGGAGAATATGCATAGTGATAAGTGGAAAGAGACTAAGCTAAAACTTTGACATGGTAACCATCATCCAAGATGATCCACATTGATTCTTACTTGTTTTTTTTTTAAGGTTTTATTTATTTATTTATTTATTTATCTATTTATTTATTTATTTGACAGAGAGAAAGATCACAAATAGGCAGAGAGGCAGGCAGAGAGAGAGGGGGAAGCATGCTCCCAACAGAGCAGAGAGCCCGATGTGGGGCTCGATCCCAGGACCCTGAGATCATGACCTGAGCCGAAGGCAGAGGCTTTAACCCCCTGAGCCACCCAGGCACCCCTGATTATTACTTCTTAGTTATCTAGCCCTTGAGTGGTTCCCTTCCAAAAGGGAAGATATTGTACAAATGGTAATAAAATATTGTACAAGTGGTAGATTTTGAGTTGCAAGTCTAGCTCATAAAATGCATTGCTCCTCCTTGTTCTCTCAAAGAGTCAAATGTCATGTCATAAGGATCCTGAAGTAGCCCTATGGAGAAATCAGCATGGCAAGGAATGGATGTCTCCTAACAGTCAGCACCAACTTGCAGCACCTGAGTGACTCGGTGGAGGCAAATCCTCCAGTTGCAGTCACACTTTCAGATGACTGCAGCACTGGCTGACATCTTGTCTACAGTCTCATGAGAGACCACAGTATGAGCAGTGGGGAGGGGCAGAGGGGCAGACCCTGAGATCATGACTTGAGCCAAAGGCAGATGCTTAACCAACTGAGTCACCCAGGTGCCCCAACAACAACATATTCTTAATTAAGATTTGTCCAATAAGAGGATACAACAAACTCCCCTTATGAATTTTATAAAAGGCCATGCCATAGTTCATCTCTTTAGGCATTTTCTTAGAATGAATTATTCATCACACACATCTTAGCTTGCATTCTTAAATCAAAAACCATACAAGCAGGTGGACAGAAGAAGTACAATATATTAAATAATAACCTTTTAGTGTAGAGCATTTAGGATTATAGAAACTGTTGTGGAGGAAAAGTATCTTAAGCAACTCTGTGACCAAAATTTTACCTTTCAAAAACTGATTAGTCTGGGTTGCTTCTCAGAAAAAGGGAATGTCTGAGTGTCTGCAAAGTGTCAGGCCCTGAACTATAAGCTTTAACGTAAGTTGTCTCTTCTAAAACCCTATGAGGTAAATATTATAGGCCCCATTTTCGTTTGCCCATCAGAGCTTCCCCATCTCAGTTCTGGATCCCTTTTTGCTTGTGGTTTTAAATTTAGGTTGGATAACTGTCATGAATTGAAGAACATCAGGTACAGAACAAGTAAACTACTTTCAACCCTTGTTAGGAATTAAATACTCCCTACAAAGTGAAGAATATTCCAATGATGAAGGGAGGAGTCTTTAGTGGGGGCAATAAGCATATGGATTTTCAAATGGAGCAGCTTAAGTTTTAGAATCAGAAGTATTATTATATTAGACTTGAAGGAGCTGAGAACATTTCTCTAAGTCCTCTCATATTACAGATGAGGAAATGGGATCTATTAGTACACAATAATTTGCCAAAAGCAAATTAATTTGCCAAAGGCAAATTATTCATTATAGTGAATCAGTAGCTCAAGCAGAAGGAGAAATAGCAAAGCTGCTGCTGAAGTTACAACAGTGCTTGGCACTTAGTAGATTCTCAGTAAATTAAATTAGGGTGTAATGCATCATCCTAGAACAACAATAGTTCCACCAATATTTAGTGAAAACTTGGAGCTTTCCTCAGAAATCTGGTATGTTCACTTTCTTCATTTGCAAGCCAATAGCATCAAAGGTTGAGATTTAAAGTAGCACCTAGCTTTTGCTGCACTGAAGAGAAGGGACCTGGGAATGTTGCCATTTTCTGAGAGCAGGTTAAAAAAAAAAAAATCACCTCCAAACTTAGTGGCTTAAAAACACCTATTATCATTTATTTTGTTTACGAATCTGTAATCTGGGCAGAGATCAACAGAAATAGCTAATCTGTGGACTAGATGATCCACTTTCAGGATGGTTCACTCATGGCAGGCAAGTTGGAGCTGGCTATAATCCAGAAGTTCAGCTAGCACTGTGCACTGGGTGCTCCACGATGTTGCTGTGCTGGCTGCTCAGGCTTCCTCATGGCATGCTGGCTGGGTGCCAACAGCATGCATCCCAAGAGACAGGAAGTAGAAGCTGCCAATTCTTAAAGCCTAGGCCAAAGACCAGCACAGAGTGATTTTCACTATGTTCTATTAGTCAAGCAATCACAGAGCCCTGATACCAGGAAAGATGGTAAAGATGTCCCCTCTAAATGAAGGTGTATCAGAAAAATGGCTGGCCATGTTTTAAAACCATTAAAGAAGATATCTTCTTACTACAAATGTAAATATGATTCCATTTTGCTGATACGACAAAGAATTGAGTGTTATTGGAGATGAGTCATAAATATCAGTTATAATCTATTCAAAGGTATTAATCCCTTCACAATATACTAATCACTCCAGGAAGTCAACAGACCTACTAGTAATGCTCAATCTTTACCTCCATTTAATCTTCCAAATAAAGAGGATAATAATAAGCTCTCATGGGAAGTGGAAAGGCTTACCTGTAGCTAGAAAGGCAGTGTACTTATTATTTGCCTTAATAAATGCTTTTTTTAAAGATTTATTTATTTGAGAGAGAGTGTTTACAGGGGGGAGGGTCAAAGAGAGTTTTATGCAGACTTCACACTGAGCATGGAGCCCGATGTGTGGCTTGATCTCATGACCCTGATCACAACCCTGAGATCCCAACCAAAGCCAGAAGCTTAACTGACTGCACCACCCAGGCACCCTAATACGTTCTTGTTAAGAGTAAGTTAGCTATATAATATCCTACACAGGTGAAAGGTATAATTATTATGTGCTTAAATTATTTGGCAACATGAAGCCTTTGCAGGTTTCTGGACAACTGTCCATGCCTGAATTGGAGAAGCCTCCAGTTAATTAATTTTGCAAACATGCAGTTAAATATTAAACCCTATTTTTGAAAATGATAGTTTTGTGGGTTTCGAATTTTTACAGAAGAAGCAATACCTAATGGATGCCATAGGATTTCAGAAGTTCTTTGCAAATAAATCATGTTTTTATAATATATGCTTAACCCAACGTATAACATATTCAGTCAGTTCTCCCAGCAACAGTCCTATTCAGGAATTAAATTGTATCCAAGGGCAGAGTTTTTCTAATAATGTTTAGGAATAGCAGAATTGAATTGCCTTTCTTGCCATAACAAACAGGAAATTTTCAAGTTCAACTAAGGTGGTGTGGTAAAGATCTTAAAACTGGTTCTGCTTGTGAGGGGCATTGCATGTATTTAGACCACAGGCACAGTAACCAATTGGGATTTTCCCACAGGGGTCCTAAGACTTAAATTAAATGACTTTCTAGTAGGCAGTTGAGACCACAGAAAGCAATACCTTCCTCAAGTTATGGAAAGATTGGTTAAATAAGATGAGATTTGTCCTAGCTAAAAATGGGGCCTACAGCTGAAAGGTTGGTTTCTCAGGGACTGGGAAACAGAAAACTCTATTATCCAGTTAAGCATTACTGCCCGAAAATAAAGTGAATATAAAACAAGAGTCATACTCAGCCAGCTGGTGAGCTACCTTATTTGTGTATGTGTATTTTATGCTCATATAGTGATTTTAAAGGGAGTATTAGTCTAAACATGATCTTCTTCATTCATTTATGTTTGTTACATACACCTCCTTCAGAATTCTAAATTTCTGATCTAGAGAATTACCTGGATTAATACAAATTCATTTTCAAGGATTTATCAAAGAGCACATTTAGTGTGAACTTTTTTTAAGCCAGCTAAAAGATGATACCATATGCCCTAGGTCAGAATCTGTATAAAGCAGAACCCAAGTGGGTGATGAATGCAGTCACCAGGAACATGGGCTCTACCATACCATAAGACAGCAGTCTCACACTGGACCTTTCCTTAAAATACTAACACTGGGATGCCTGGGTGGCTCATTGGTTAAGCAGCTGCCTTCACCTTGGGTCATGATCCCAGGGTTCTGGGATCGAGTCCCACATCGGGCTCCTTGCTCAGTGGGGAGCCTGCTTCACCCTCTGCCTCTGCCTGCCTCTCTGCTTGCGCGCGCTCTCTCTCTTTCTCTCTGACAAATAAATAAAATATTAAAAAAAATAAAATAAAAAAATAAAACACTAACACTTTCTCTGTCTTGTTTCTTGTCATCCTCTACCCACCATGGTTTAGGAGATGTTGGTGAAATGCTGAGAATGGCCCTGAAATGGAAAGCAAAAACTTAAAACCCAAAAATGACTATAGACTCCAAATTATAAATACATATGCAAAAAATTTGTGTAAGTTTGGGCAAGAAGAAAAAAAGTGGGGAGGGGGCATTCTTAACACAGAAAGCAGAAAACTACTTTAATAATAAGACTGAGCCAAATCAAAAAAAAAAAAAAAAGACTGAGCCAAATCTATTACCCAGAAAATTTCAAAAAAATTGTCCTAAGCTTCAAACAGCCCTGCTATTTGATTATGACTATCTGCTCAGTACAACTGACCAAAATAGAAAGTCACACTCATGGCTTGAGTCACTGATGTTATATAAAACATTTCCCTTCATTTGCTAATGTCAAAATATTCTGTCACTCATTAAAATATAAATGAAGAGTCAATTTTTTACCATGTCCTTACCAAGATTTAGAGCATCACAGCAGTTGTGAAGGAATTTAGAAACATGCATTGACTGTAGATTTCTCCAAAATCCATCCATAAAACAGTGAAGGGTTCTCTTTTTAATAAATTCCCCTGGAAACCACATACTGTGCTCACTGAAGCAAGAAGTAAAAAGAAATGATTGAGCAATATTAAAGGTGGGAAGTCAGACCTTTTTCTCTATAGTATTTTAATGTTGAAATAAAAAGCACTGGGTAACCCTTGGCTCTTCCAGCTGGGACCCCAGTGTGTAGCCCCTCTTTGTGCTGCCAGGGTAAAGAGTTCACTGGAGAGCCCATTCTCTCTCCATATTAAGACAAATTTTAAAGGGAAAACTTCCAACTAGACTTTCCAATCTCACCTTTTCTGATGATGTGAACTGCTTGTCTACTAAAAAGGTTAAAGAAGCAGATTTCGTTTCAGACTTGGACTGACACTACTATCTCGATGCATTTCAGACTGGATGAGAGAGGGTTGTTTTCAACAAAATGTTATTTGGCTACAGTCCAATGATACTCAAATATTTTTAAAGTCTTGCAAAAATATCATAGATTCTCTGTAATTGCTAGACTTACAGTAAGATTTCTACAAATCCTCCCTCACCAGGTATATTGAATGTTCCCACCCTTTCAATGTAAAGAGTATAGAAGATGTTTACAAATAAGCACTTGACAATCACCCACTGTATGCGTTAAGCGTAACAGTATCCACAGTAAGGAGAATATTTTCTTACATTTTGTGTTAAAAATTCTTCAAATGAAAATATTTCCCCAATCCTGTCTGCCTCCTTCTCCTTTTGCACATATTATAACAATAACAGCAAAATCAACCAAAAATAAGCAACCTACTGAATGAGAAAAGATATGTGCAAATCATGTCTCTGATAAGAGGTTAATATCTAAAATATATAAAGAATTCATATTTCAGGGGCGCCTGGGTGGCTCAGTGGGTTAAAGCCTCTGCCTTCGGCTCAGGTCATGATCTCAGGGTCCTGGGATCGAGCCCTGCATCCTGCTCTCTGCTCAGCGGGGAGCCTGCTTCCCCCTCTCTCTCTGCCTGCCTCTCTGCCTACTTGTGATCTCTCTCCTGTCTGTCGAATAAATAGATAAAATCTTTAAAAAAAAAAAAAAGAATTCATATTTCAGTAACAAAAAAATCCAATTAAAAAATGGACAGAAGGGGTGCCTGGATGGCTCCGTCGATTAAACACTTGATTTGATTTCGGCTCAAGTCGTGAACTCAGGATCATGAGATTGAGTCCTACATTGGGCTCTGCACTCAGCCAGGAGTTTGCTTGAGATTTTTCTCTCCCTCTGCCCTACCCTGCTCACACCTTCTCTCTCTCTCAAATAATTCTTTTTTTAAATGGGGAGATCTGACTAGACATTTTTCATGCCAAAGAAGATAAAGAGATGGCCAAAATAGACATGAAAAACATTTGCAACATCACTAATCATCAGGGAAATGTAAATCAAAACCACAATGAGATACCACTTCACACAAGACAGAATGGCAAGTACAAAAAACACAAGAAACAACAAGTGTGGGTGAGGATGTAGAAAAAATGGAAACTTCATGCACTATTGGTGGGAATATAAATGGTGCAGCCACTATAGAAGACAGTAGGAAGGTTCCTCAAAAAATTAAAAATTATAGAAATACCATATGATCCAGCAATTCTAGTAATGAGTATCTATCTATCTGAAGAAAACAAAAACACTAACTGGAAAAGACGTATGCACCCGTGTATTCATTGCAGTATTATATACAATAGCCAAGATAAAAATACCTGGATCTTTACAAGTGTCCATTGATGGATGAATAGATAAAGAAGATCATATATATATGATCACACATAGATACACACATAGATATACATAGGTATATATACACATATACATAGAGAGAGAGAGATGCATACACACACAAACACACACACACACACACACACACACACACACACACACACCAGAATACTACTCAGCCATAAGAAAGAATGGAATCTGGGGCACCTGGGTGGCTCAGTGGGTTGGCTCAGGTCATGATCTCAGGGTCTTGCGATTGAGCCCCGCATCGGGCTCTCTGCTCAGCGGGAAGCCTGCTTCTCCCTCTGCCTCTGCCTGCCTCTCTGCCTACTTGTGATCTCTCTCTTCACTGTCAAATAAATAAATAAAATCTTTAATAAAAAAAAAAGAAAGAATGGAATCTTCCCATTTGTGACCATACCAATTGACTTCAAGGGTAATATGATAAGTGAAATAAGTCAGACAGAGAAAGACAGATACTGCATGATTTTACTTATATACAGTATCTAAAAAACAAAACAAATAAAACAAATCAAAACCCATACTCATAGATACAGAGAACAGATGGGTGATTGCCAGAGGGGAAGATGGATTCTTTTTTTATTAGGAAGAAATCTGAAAAAAAGAAAAAAGAAAGCTATCACCCATCATGTTATACAGGTACTTGTGCACACTTTCTTTCAGATATCCTTATACAAAGACTTCTTTAATCACAAGTTATTTTTAAACTGTCTTATTCTTCAGGCAAAGAGACTGATTCTTTAGAAATGTAATGCACATAATACCTGCAAACAGTGGGAAGATACAATTTAAAATAAAAAAGAATCTTTTTTTCAATACCTCCAGTGGAATTTTCAGAGTTCAAGAGCTGGAGTCGCCATTGAATAATAGAAAGCAGTCTGAAGGTATGTACACAAGAAAAGTAAGATAAGACGGACAATTTTATTCCTATGGACCTTAAATACAGTTTCAAGCAACTCTTAGAACTGTCTGCCTGGGTCAGACATGCTGCCTTGGTCAGGATGCTCTAAAAGCCTCACAGGCTTTCCTTTTCTTTCCTTCCTTTCAATCTGAGAATATTTCACCTTTCATTTACTGTTATAGTATCTTCTGCTATTGAACTATTTCTTACAGCATGTTCTTTCTTTGTTCAATTGGGTTCCTTTTAATATCTGGAAAAGTGGTAGCCTCATTTTATTTATTATATGAAGAGAGACTGGGGATTCAGACTTCCTGAATTACAGTTCCAGTTCCAAAACTGATTAATTGTATGACCTTCACCAAGTCAACCAAACTCTCTGTGCCTCTGTTTCCTAATAATGAGAATGATAAGAGAACATAACTAAGAGTGGTGCTGAAAAGATTCAATTTTAGAAGTTGGGCA
>JAQQSY010001203.1:0-14557 GCA_028646535.1 Procyon lotor | reverse complement strand
GACTGGCAGTGTATTTGATTTCCTCTCAAAGCCCAGCTTTCCATCCCTTCCAGCTCCCTGTTCACTGGTGCTTTTAGGTTTACGTGAGCCTCCAAAGGCCGGCTCACCACACACGCCCTCCCTGGGGTCGTGGCGAAGTGCCGGCTAAGTCCGCGGCAGAGTCTGGAGGAAATGCAAGAGGTGACCCTAGCCAAGTCTGTCAGAGCATCTGATGGAAAATTCTGTGCTTCCGAAGTGCCCAACAATTTCAGAGAGTTCCAGGTCCGCTATTATCAGCGAAGCCACAAGATTCCAAATGAATTCAGTGGGCCACGAAAACCCCTTCTAACCGCGCAAGGATCGACATGCAGGCGGTCACTCTTGTGTGTCCCTGAGGGAACAGCCTATCCTTTCTCTTAGTTTCCTTACAAGATAAAGTAGCGCCACCCAATGTTTCAAGGGCCTTTCTAGCTAAAATGTTCTATGATCGATCACTTCACTTTAAAACCAACAGGCCAAAATATAATCTCGACCTGCAGAACAACACGTACATATGTGTACATACCCTCATTTCTTAACCAACCAACCATCTGGCGCCGCTTTTTGTGCTGTGGCCTGAAGCAACGTATTACTGACACGTCAAGGGCTTATACCACGAGTACTTTGAATGTATGCTAAAAATCAGATTAATTTTGCAAAGGCCTGTTCCTTCACTTTGAAAGGACCATTTTAGAAGTTAATTTCAGAGTTTATTTGCTACAGGGTTTTTTGTTTTGTTTTGTTTTTTTAAGATTTTATTTATTTGATAGAGAGAAACACAGCGAGAGAGAGAACACAAGCAGAGGGAATGGTAGCGGGAGAAGCAGGCTCCCTGCCGAGCAGAGAGCCCGATGCGGGGCTCGATCCCAGGACCCTGGGATCATGACCTGAGCCGAAGGCAGACGCTTAACGACTGAGCCACCCAGGCGCCCTGCTACAGGGTTTTTAAACACAACACATACCCTAATGGTTTCACCAAAAACAGTTCCATCTCTTAGGAGGCATCTACTAGCCTATAACCAACGGAAGAGGAGAATGGGAAAAAACTGGGGCGCCTGGGGGGCTCAGTTGGTTAAGTGTCTGCCTTTGGCTTAGGTCACGATCTCAAGGTCCTGGGATCAACCCCCCTGTTGGGCTCCCTGCACAGGGGGGAGTCTGCTTCTCCCTCTGCCTCTGTCCTTCCGCCTGCTTTTTCTGTCAAATAAATTTTAAAAATCTTTAAAAAAGAGAGAATGGGGGCGCCTGGGTGGCTCAGTGGGTTAAAGCCTCTGCCTTTGGCTCAGGTCATGATCTCAGGGTCCTGGGATCAAGCCCCGCATCGGGTTCTCTGCTTGGCAGGGAACCTGCTTCCTCCGCTCTCTCTGCCTGCCTCTCTGCCTACTTGTGATCTCTCTCTCTGTCAAATAAATAAATAAAATCCTTAAAAAAGAGAGAATAGGCAAAAAACTAAGAGCCCTAAGATACTTTTTAAAAAATTATACTCAATATTCCCATTGTCATCTAAATTCATATTGTTAAAAAAAAAATCACCCAATATTCAGCTAATTCTTAGTTAAGATAAATGGATTTAGGGAATGCTAATTGTAATGATACATGGGTTCCCTGGTTGTTATTTTTTTGTCAGGTCTCTGCAATCACACCAAGAATACCTGTGGGATTTTAGGATTATGACATGGAAACTTTCCCCTTCTAGCATGGGAAAAAAAAAAAAAAAAAGGCAGAGGCTGTTCAAGGTAAGCCGCTCTTGTTTTTCTCCACATTCTCTCACTCTTTCGTCACTTTCTAGTAATCTGAAAAACTAAAATGGGCCTGGTAGGTTAAAGATCTTTAAAAACCAACCCCACAAACATTAAAAAATGTTCTGCTTCTAGTTACTCAGGAGGTAGCAGCACCTTTTCCAAGGTGCGCACCTTCGTAACAGAAGCCACATTTATGTGGAAACGTCAAGGGTAATTTGTAGCTAAAGATATTAAAACAGAAAGGAAAGAACATTCCTCTACTACAAATTAAGATAAAATTCAAACCAGTAAGGCCACCCCTAAGAGAAGAAATTTAAATAAAGTTAAATCTAGCTAATTTTACCCAAAATAATTATCCAAGATCAGGGAATGTCACTGCCTTTGTGCAGGACCCAGTACGAAGACACAAATTGATAAATGACTTCACTTTTTGCTCAATGAAGAGAAAAATGAGCCTGACTTATACATTCATCTAGCACGATGCTACAAAAAAATTTGTTCCCGTACCAGTAAATTATATCTCAACTTTAAAATAGCATCCTAAGGCTCACAAGTCATTAAATACAAGTCACTGAGGTTAAAATTAAAGGTGTTTGTTTCAAACACCAATTAAGAGTTTTGAGAAAAACCTTTAGATCCCAATTTCTTCACTTTTTTCTTTTTTTTCTTCACTTTTTTTTAAACTAGAGATCTAAAATTGCTTTCAAACTAATACTGTATCATAACATTTACTTGGAAAAAATATTTTCCAGCTAAGACAGGAAGAGGAAAATTATTCTCTGTTCCTATGATGTGAGAGAAGTCTAGGACCGAATTGCCTCTGAATATATTTAGCAAAATCTCTCAGAACTTCCATCCTGTAGTCGGTGCGACAGCACAAAGCATGGTCAGGGGCAAAGAGCTCACCAGCCAAGCTCTGGGTTCACCGACTCTGCCTCTTATTAGTTGGGTGTTTCTCAGCAAACTTCCTTATTTTCCTATGCCCCCATTTTCCCATCTGAAAAGCAGAGATAATATCGTCTACAAAGACGACAAGAAGAAAATGCACAAGTAGATTAAAAGTTTCTCTTTATGTAACTAATCTGGCAAATCAGTTCACATTCTTCCCCTTCACAGGATCTAGGAAAAGAGATATAAACTATCTCCATTTTACAGATAATTGTGATTTACTTGTGGCATATAATTCAAACACTTTTCCCCAATACTTGGCAATATTATTACATTAGGAGAAAAATATAACTCTGGAAATTAATTATAAAAACAACTTTAATTTAATCCTCTCTTAATTAAAGCAAACTCCGTCCAAATGAAAGCTCTTCAAGTCACAAGAAAAAGAATTCTAGAATTACTTAAGTATTTCAGGAAAGACACGAGAAACAGTTTCTCTTCACTGAGTTAGGTTTAAGGAAACTACCTCACTGGCCCCACCTCAGAATTTAAAGATAACATTTTCATTAACAGTTGATTATGTAAATTAACAAAAATAATAATCTACTCATAATGAATCATTTTA
Organism: Procyon lotor; assembly: GCA_028646535.1. Taxonomy (NCBI): domain Eukaryota; kingdom Metazoa; phylum Chordata; class Mammalia; order Carnivora; family Procyonidae; genus Procyon; species Procyon lotor. Next base: position 11,287 of record JAQQSY010001203.1, on the reverse strand, counting down.
TTATTTCCCTTTTTATACACAATCATCAAAAAGCAGGGGCGCCTGGGTGGCTCAGTGGGTTAAAGCCTCTGCCTTCAGCTCAGGTCATGATCTCAGGGTCCTGGGATGGAGCCCCGAATCGGGCTCTCTGCTCAGCAGGGAGCCTGCTTCCCCCTCTCTCTCTGCCTGCCTCTTTCCCTGCTTGTGATCTCTCTCTCTCTGTCAAATAAATAAAATCTTAAAATAAAAAAATTTTAAAAATAAAGGTTTTTCTCCTGCTTTTTGCTTGTCTAGCCTTCCCTCAGTTGACTCGGCCTCATTACTGGCTGATTCCACCCCTGGACAAGCACAGCACAAGTGGCCACACATTCAGAGCACTGGTGACCAGTCAGTCAGCAGGGCTGCATGGGACGGTCATAACCGTCCACACAGGCCCTACCAGTGAGTTCAGATACCACAACAAATAGAAAGTGCCTGCGCGGCCTGTTAATTCTAACAAAAGCAAGCTAGTCCATCTTTCCGACTGATGATTACAGAGTAGTTTAGCCACTCCATTTCTTTGAACAAGTAAGAACAAGACACAGGAACCAAAAGGTTGAATAACAGTATGTTGTTTGCTTCTGTGATATCAATGCAAGGGTTGTAGAAAGGGAGTCAAGATCATCTTCTATAAACAGCAACTAAAACAAAACTACTAAGAGTCTTACTGAAAATAAGAGATCAGAAGTGTTTCCTTTTTTTTAAATGACAATTTATGATCCTGTTCTCAGGCATCATGACTGTAAACAGAGGGCAAATGATCAATACAAAGAGTTAGACCGACTGTACCTCTGAACTAACGTAAACATCACTTAGCAGGATTTGCACAGAGACAAAAGTAAAGAAACAATGATATGGTAAAAGTAATCACTGCACACTCTTTTAATAGAATTATAATCTAAAAGAATAATGGAAAGTTAATTATTGTCCCAGTTTTATCACTGGCTGCTCAGGGAAGCCTCTAATCTCTGCTTTTCTTTCATCATCCAATTGTCACATTAAACAAAAGCTCAACTGCTTTTCTGTTAATCATTTTTCAAAACATAAGAAAAAGAAAGCAGGAGAGAAGATTTCTTTTTTTTTTTTTTCTTTTTAAGGAGAGAAGATTTCTAAAAGGGGGATGGGAGTTACAGGAACTCAAGTCTGCACACAGAAGGAGCTAATCTGCACTTGTTCATTAACTGTCCCCAAATGTGTATGACCTACGTGAGAGTTAACGGATTTCTTCCTCCTCCCAGCGCCCCCCCCAGAGGAACTTTGGATTTCCCATAAAGACTGGATGTAGGTCAAATCCTATTATCGAGAACTAATTAAAGTACGAATTATTTTGGTTGTGCAAAAACTGTGATACGCAGAGTTCTGTGATACAGAGGTCTGCTCTAAGCTCTAAGGCTCGGGCTTAGGGATCTCCACCAGTGAGGAGCTTCTCAGTCAGGGTGCCAACTTGTTATGGGTCACGATTTTCCGGCAACAGAGATGTCATTTGAATGTTAGCCACCTTTCCCTCTGAAGGGCAGCCCTTGGGGTGCACACAGAAACTGTCACCAGTGCCACACCGAAGCGCTCTTTTCAGGAAACCAAAACTTTAGGAGCTCTTTCCCTCTCTTCCCGCTCACTCCTCTCCATCCTGCCTCCCACAGCTCTTTTAGAACAACATGATAGGGGCACCTGGGTGGCTCAGTCGTTAAGCGTCTGCTTTCGGCCCAGGTCACGATCCCAGGGTCCTGGAATCAAGCCCCACATCGGGCTCCCTGCTCGGCAGGAAGCCTACTTCTCCCGCTACCATTCCCTCTGCTTTTGTTCCCTCTCTCGCTGTGTTTCTCTCTGTCAAATAAATAAAATCTTAAAAAAAAAAAAAAAAAAAAAAGAACAACATGATAAAACAAAAAAGTAGTAATGCTTAAAAACAGGATTTTGTGTCCACATACCTTACCTATTCTGAATGTTTACACAGTTTCTCATAAAGACATGTTAATGAAAGCAACAAAATATACTTGTCCTAAGGATAATTAATGGCTCATAAACTATTGGAAAATAGCTGGTTTCTGAAATTCAACTAGAGAGCTCAAAGATGAGTTTTCAAAGATCCATGAAACTTCTACCAAATTCTGGGCTGTGTGTATGTATTAATATATGCAGACATAAACCACTTCGCTAGGGAGAAGGTGCATAGCTTCCTCAAAGGGGCCATGACTCAAAAAAAGTTGAAACCACTGAAATCAAGTAAGATCACTTTTATTTATTCGAAGAATAATTTTAGTTACATGAAGAAACTGGGTTATTTAGCTCAAGTCAACGAAAACAGCAGAGACTCTGACCACACTTCCTACCTCTGTGTCCCAGGAATCATGAAAGACAGGATTTCTACTACTCCTTTTGGTCTGGGGGGGAAGATGATGGTCTTCTTCATTGCCATTCCTTCTCCTTTTCCTGAAATTAAATCACAAGGAGGGAAAAAAAAAAAATCCAACAATTGATCTTTTAGACACTTAAAATTATAAAGCATGACAAGAAATTTGCCCTCTTGCCTGAGAAAACAGAATTCATCATACGCTATCCCAATAGGACGTTAGAAGTACACCATCGCTGGGCACAAAGAACGAAAATATAAAATAGCAGCAGTAGGGGCGAGCTTAAATTAGTACAAGTGATTTCTAAAAAGAAGCTTGGCAACTTTAAATGCCTACTGGGAATAAGTAAGTGCAGGGTGATGCTAATGACTAAGCTTCCGAATTCCACCTAATTAAGGTTACCTTCCCTCTGCGTTTCCTGAAATCACCATTTCAGGTTACTTCATCTTACTCCCTTCCATGGGACAACATGTAAGTCAGGAGTGGCTGCCTCGGCCCACATCCCCCAAACTCCTGAAAATGGTGCTACACAGGGATATCATCAGAGGCGCATGTGGTCTCTAATCTGCAGTTTTCTTTCTTCCCTGATTTCCCAATTATTACACGCAACCAAAGCTCAATGCCCTCTAAAGCGTTAGATCACTCTTCCTGACTGTCACTGGAAAGGCTGCTCTGGCACACATTAACTCCATTATTCTCTCTACACCCCCTCGTACTGTGTGTTACGTCACCAAATTGTTACTGTGAGTTTGCAGCACGAGCTGCTCAAAACTTTCAGGTTTAAGGAAAAACCACACATTTACCTCAGTGTTCTCAGATGAGCAATAGACAAAATTTGTATGTATTCGATGAAAGAATTAAGTGCTCCTGGAAGGACATCCAAGCCCCCGTTTAGAAGACAGAAAATAGAAATAAATTAGAGGCGGTATCACTTGAAGGCAAACTGCCCGGAACTGTGCTACCCAATATGGTAGCCAAAAGCCACATGAGGTTATTTACATTTAATATCCAGTTCCTTAGTCACACTTGCTACATTTTCAGTGTTCAAAGGCCACAGGTAGCTAGGGGCAACTGTACTGGACAGCAGAGACAAGAGGATATTCCCATCACTACAGAAAATGCCACTGGACAGCACTGGCAAGAGGCCAATGTATACAAAGCAGCATAATCTTATTACAGTGAAAACTCTTAAAGATTCAAGTTTCTATAGCTAGAGGAAAAAACAGCTCTTGGGAAAGTATTGCAGTTGAGCACCCCGTATCTTCTATACAGTCGTACACTTCCTATATGAGTAGTGTGGCATAGCGGGGCAGGCCCATAACCCTAAGGTTCTGAAGTCTTGATACTGGAGAACATTTATCACCCTGAGCTCAATTCCCTGTATTCAGCAATACTCCTGTACTCTGAATACAGCCAACTTTATTAATGAGTGCAGATCCAGTTTAGGCTCGGAATGATAAATTGTGAGTGTGTGGTTCTGAGCAAGCATTAACCGGCCTGCAAAGGGCTCTGACGACCTCATTCTAAGACTCGGTTGTTTCTAAGATCGTCATTTCTGCTCCCTAACCCTTCTCTCAGGTCACCAGAGCTTAACCGCACATTACTCTGAAGTGTGTGGAGGTTAAAAACTAGGTGAAGAGCAGGTTTAATACTCATTTAAATGGATGTGCTGTTACCACAGATTCAAACCAAATAATTACTGTTTTCATCCTGATATGACCAGCGAATTTTTTTTTGGAAAAGAGCCGCAGTTAACAGAACAAGGTCCGACACAAGGCCAGTTGCCACCCCGGGGAAACTCACCAAATGCTGGTCCCCAAACTCTTCTCTTATCAATATGCCAGCAGCTGACTGTGTTCTGGGCAGCTGAGCCGCTCTAACCATTTATGAGCCTGACCCAAACTTCCCAATTTCCTCATTTATAATCCACGGCCTATCTTTGCAGTGACAAGAAAATGAACGTCAAGGAGGCTGTCAGACAAAAAGGGTGTGAGTACAGAGAGGATGGGCTGGTTTTGCAGATTTCAACTCAACTCAGCAGCTTTCTCAAGGTACCCCAGTCACTCCTGTAGGAGGCCCTCTCCTTTGAATGGTACTGATTAAGAATGAGCCCTCCTGCTCTTCTTTCTCCTTTTTCTAGGCTCTCTGTAGATTCTACCCTCGAAATATTCTTCTTTCAACAATATTGTTAATAACTGCCAAGATTATAGTTTCATGTTCAACCGTATCCACAAAGTCAGATTATAGCCTTGCACATTAATGCCATACACCAGGTTATAATTTTAGCAGCCACCATGTAATTGATTATGTTCTCCCCAGGCATCTAGTTACAGATTGTTGTTTAGCATCTGTTACTTTTAAGGATGGCTGATTACATCACTGCTTATCATTTCATTTCTTTCCAATCTTCTAGTCATCTCCTATAGACTGAGCATACAAGAAATCTTAAGAGTATGGAGACTAGTGTTTTTCAAACTTTTTTTTTTTATAGTAAAAGAACCCTTTCTATCAGGAAAAAAAAAATCATTCAATATATATATATATATATATGAAATAAGGGACTTGTTTGCTTTAAAGCAGGGATTTCCTTGACATACATCTACCCCCCCCCCCATGGCTATCTCAGTATATTTTAAAACAGTCTGAAAAATCACCATCTCAGACCAACCCCTCACCTTAAAGTTGAAGAAACAGACCCAGAAAACTGAACTGACTTGGAGATATGACAGCAGGAGCTGGCAGAGCTGGTCCATCATACTCCATGAAACATGGGGTGAAAAGTAGGTAAGAAACCCCTGTCCAAATCACATGGGTTTTTTTATAGCAATGAAATTACCAGTATAAACATGCTGAGGTTATTTGCGTACTAGATAAAGGGCGTCTGCTACTAGTATAAGCACATTCAGTTTGCTTATCCAGTGATAGATAAAAGGAATCTTTCTGCAGGAAATATCTGGACTTATTCAGATATGAGACACCACAAGAGACTATTAGAAGTATAAACTGGGTTTGGGAAGGGAAACAATGCCAGTTGGATCTGGTTTACTATGCCTAAGGATCTTGCTCCTAATTCCAATAGCAAGTGGGTAACTGGGCCCCTAATTTCAAATCTAGTCCACTCTTATTTTCTATACAAACAGGCCTCACTCACTATATACCCAAATCAATAATCCAATGCAGAAGTATGGGTGACCCTAGATTTTCACTATTGGACCAAATAACCTCAGGATGTTTTTCAGAATCTTAATCCCTTAATGAACCATCCTCCAGAGCAAGACCTTTGTGGGAAGACTGTCAATTACACTCAGAGCCAATGAAAATATGAACAAGATTCAGCATAATTTACCAAGGCAAACCTATTTTATTCACTTGAGTTTTACTGAGACTATCTGGGAAATAATAAAAGAGCAGTGAACCTGGAAAGACTGGAGTAAACCAGCTGAGCTCTCTAAATGTTCCCTCATCAGAAAAATGATAAGGGTTGAAGTTGGTGATCTATAGGTTTTCACTTCAAATTCCACCATCGGAAAATTTTCCAATTTGAAGTAAAGTTGCTCCTCTTCATTTGGGGTACCCAATCCCAACTTTATCCTTCCCACCCTCTTACAGGAGGAAATGAGAAAAGAAAGAACGCAGCTTGATCCGACTCTATTCTGCACACGTCAAGCAAGCACAGCACCCCTAGGTGAAGACCCTGGCCCTGAGGCCGCACTCAGCGGAAAAGTAGTGCATCGCGATACAAGTAGAGCATCGCGATACAAGCCCTACAAGCCTTCGGAGTCAAACGGCTCCGCATCCAAACAGTTTAGAATCCTGCCTGCTAATGCTACAAGCCACTTTGGTCATCTGCCCTTCTATGTTCACAACCGTCCGAGGGCACAAATTCTCCCCTCTATTCCCCATCCTCCCCTGCTGCAGAGTTAAACCCAATCCTTTCTGACCTTGGGGAGACGGCAGCTCCCCGCCACCCGGCAAAGACGTCCTAGGGACTCCCTCTCAAAGATCAGACATTCCTCCCATCCCCCCACCCTCCTAAATTTAGGACGGGGAAGCTTTAGGGCCACTGTCTCTCTTCCGGGACCGTTCAGACTGCATTCCAAGTAGGGAAAGACGAGGGGAAAAAAAGACGGGGTTCGGGTAGGGGAGACGTGGACCCAGCGAGTCCCTCCTCCTAGCACCTCAGGGACCAGGTACTTGCGCATCCCTCTCCCTCTTCCCCCGGGGCCGCAGAGCACCCAGATGGAGACCCGCAGGGCCCACGCTTGCTCTGACCCTCGCTTCGCGCGCCCCTTCGGCTCCAGCCCCCGGCGAGGGGCTGGGAACGAAGGGGTTCCCTGTGGTCTCACCTGGGGCGGAGGCGCTCGCTCATGGCAGCCGGTGGAGGGGAGCGACGCGGCGCCGCTCCGCGAGAAGAGGGAACAGAGGGTGTTGTGTTCTGGCGGCCGCCACGCCCACCCCCTCGGGCCTTAGCTCTAGCCGCGGCGCGGGTGGACGCTGCCGGCGGTGAGTACCCCTCGGTGGGACCCGTACCACCGCTACTTCCGGCGTCTGCTCCGCGCCCCCCCATGTCGCAGCCGCCGTGGTACCGCCCTCTCGCGGCTGCGCAGTGGCGCGACCCCGACCGCGCCGACCGGTAACCCCGCCCATGGGAAGAGGCGGGCTCGGAGTGGGGAGGAGCGACTGGGAGCTTCTGGGAGAGAGGACCTCACGAGAGGCGGCCTGAGTTTTTGCCTGTTCGCGGCCGAGAGGGACGGCATAAAAGTCAAGCCAGGTTTAAATTAACTTAAATTATGTCATCATAATACGATACAAGTATTTGAGTTAGGCCCCTGTGCGGTAACAGTTTTTTAAAACACAGCTGAGCAGCATCAGGCAGTGGCGCAGACGGCCTGCGGCGGGTGCCGGGAGTTGGGAAGCCGCTCGAGGGGCTGCGCTGGGGGGCTTGTCGCGGGGGCTTCTGGAACTTCCACACCTGGCGAGGTGAGGCTACTGTTCTGGGCCAGTCGCGGCCGGTCGTGCTGTGTCTTGTGGCTCACGCCCTGGGTTGGGGATGGGGGAGTGCTTCCCGGGAGGAGAGAGAGTCGATCGGATGGCGAGCCAGCCCTGGGGGGCTTCCCGGGGCAGCAGGACGAGCCCCCTTCGGCATCCGTGCGGTTCCGGCGTCTCCCGCTGGAGCTGCAGGGGAGGAGGGCCCGGAGCCTCAAGCTGCCCCGCGGTCCCCGCCCACTCAGCGGGGAGCGGCGGCTCCGCTTCCGGAAAAAGTGAGGGAGCGGGGAGGAGGGCGGGCCAGGTACCATGGCTGTGGCGGGGTAGGGGTTGGGGAGGCGTTTGACTGGAGTCCCACGGGCCCTGCGCCGGGGAAGCGGGCGCGGCCTTAACTGTTAGCTTTCCGGAGCACCGAGGGGGACCTACCCTGCCGATAACCCAGTTAGATCGTACTTGATTCAGTGCCGCGCCACATCCATTCATTGGGTGTGCTGCCGAGTTACACTTCTGATTGTATCTCGCGCAGGCTGACAATTAAAATCGAGTTTGTTCTGCCAGACTCGGGAACTGCGATCGTGAGGCATGGAGGTCCAAGAGAAACAACCCCCAAATTAGCATCCTTCTGGAGAAGCTCCAGTAAGTAAGTAGTCACCCACGGTGAGACGTTACTACGCGAGGGTGCAGGATTTTCCAGTAGGTTTAAGTGTGGTGGAGTAATGCAGAGGCAGACACGTGTAAGAGGTCCCTAGCCCTTTCTAAAGTTATTAGTCCAAGGCCCGTGGACTAGCTTCAGTTGTGGGTATTTACTTCCATTATATTGTCAAGGAGGTACCTCCAAAGTAAGAATAATTAAAGCTCTTTGGTGGGAAAGAGTTTCTTTTTGCCTGAGTTCATGTAGGATCCTAAATGGATTGACCAGGATTCTATGTATTTATTTTGTAAATGGTTTTAGTTTCACTTTTCAGTGGTCAGAAAATATTCACAGTCACAGCCATCTGTGATGATAGCGTTTGCTTGTTTATGTCCAAACTAGGAATTCATTCAACAACTATCATAGGACAAGCTCAGTGTTCAAAGAGACACAAATGACACATGGTATTATTTTTTCCATGTTTTTCCATGGTATGAGTATCACAGAGATTTCATATTAAATGAATTTGCCGGTTGTCCATTGTACTGCAAACTATAAAGTAAAAAATTGGGTACTGTATCTCTATCATTTGTGCATCATAAATGCTTTTACATAAACATGTATGTGAGTATACACCTATTACTAATACGGTGTTAGAGCTTCATTTCTCATGCTGAAATGATGGGAGGTCTCATATTTTCTTCTTGCACTGCAGTGGATCTTCCATATACCACTTTGAAAACCATGACTAAGCAGCAGCCTTCAGATCCCGGCCTGAGTTTTTACTCTTCACCGTTCGTTCCTTAAATGATGTCTTTAAGGACTTTTAACAGTTTCTTTATACTCATGTAGTAACCAGTTGACTTGCTGTAACTTAAACAGCAAACATTTTAATCTGACTGGTATTTTGAAGATTTTCTTTATTTATTTTTAGGGAGAGAGAGAGCACAAGCAGGGGGATGGCCAGAGGGAAAAGCCGACTCCCCACTGAGCAGGGAGCCCCACTTGGGACTGGATCCCAGGATCCTGGGATCATGACCAGAGCTGAAGGCAGACACTTAACTGACTACGCCACCCAGGCACCCCGTCTGACCAGTATTTTGTACAACTTTTTCTTCCATTAATTTAACCATTAATTTATTACATTTAAGTCTTTAGCTTTCCTTATTTCCTAGTTGGGGTTGTTCAAAACCCCTTTGGTTGATTTTTTACTAACAATTGATTCTTGGAAGACTTTAATAAATGTAAAATGCTAAACAGAAGTGAAACCAGTGATATTTATCTTAAAACCAACCATGTCTTCTACCTCCACAGAGGTTTTCTATCTCTGTGAGAAAAAGAATAAGGCAAAACACATTTTTTAAAACTTCCTTCAACCTAGGTTCTTCCTAATGAAAGGTACACATGTAAATGAAATGTTAGTAATTTCTCTACCAACTATGTATCCCTCATAATCTCCCATTTGCATTTTTCATGAATAGGAGAGTGATACTCACCCAGGATGGAAGTGTGTCCTTACTGCAAAAAGCCATTTAAACGATTAAAATCCCACTTGCCGTATTGTAAGATGATAGGATCGACTGTACCTGCTGATCAGAAAGCTTGTCAGTCCAGGCCAGCGACACGCCCACACACTAAAAAAGTGAAAGGGCCAATCGCCGACTTAAATAACACTAAAGAGAGAGAGTTGAAGACGGAGAGTAAGAAGAGAAATACCAACTTGGTAAAGGGCAAACCAGAACGAGCAGCGAAGTCTTTTCCAGTCCTGGCTGTTGGTTTGGAAAGATCAAGTAATACAAAGGCAGGTAAAGACGTCCAGAATCAAGGTCAGTGCTCCAGCAAAACACTAAAAAATACTGAACCGAAGATTACTTTCCAGGGAGAAACGAAGGCTCAGTTTTGTGCATCAGAGAACACCACTCCTAAAAGAGAACTTGCCAAGTATTTGCCTTCATCAGGAGAAGGGAGAAGTAACCTTTCAGAAACTGAAACATCTTTACCTCTTGGCCCAGTAGTGCCTTCTTCATCAAATCAAGGGAGAAAATATTCTGCCTTACCCAGTGATGTCCAGACCATTTCTACTAATTTCAGATTGGACAAAATCGATCCCCTAAGACAGAAGCTTCTAGTAAATGTACCAGATAAACCTGTTGGTGATTATCACAGTTCTCCCATGAATCTCGGTTATGGGGTTGAAAGAATAAGAACATCATTGTCAAACAATGAGAGACAGTCCAAGGCCAGGGACCACCTCTCAGAAGTCTCTTCTGATGTTAGAGACTCTGAGACTCAAGAAAAGAACATGCAATCACAATTTTTAAATTTTAAAGTTAGCCCAGTAGGTAACCTCCAGGTCAGGGAGAACCAAGGAAAAGGACTGAACCTTGGAACAGAGGCACATGGGAGCAGAGGAAACGCAGACAAAAGTGTCTGTGCAACAGAAATCCTGGAATGGGCTTCTGTGAACGGTGATGCAAAGCACATCAGTAGTGATGATTCAGCCACAGAGAAGAAAGGTCCAGATGAAAGTCCCAGTTTAAATTTATTCACTCCAAGGGAGGCGGCCAGCAGTGAGCTGCTTTCTGAGTCACAGTCCCATAAACAAAGCCTTGCCTCTCTGGCGGTCAGATTTCTTCCAAAAGAGAAAGCAGAAGCCTGCCGTCCTCACCGAGTCCCTGATGTGAGGGCGTTAACAGAGAGTGGTGATGGAACTTCTCTGCAGCCCACATCCGGCTGTGAGCCCCAAGTGTCACACCTCGGGTGCCAGCAAACCTTACCTTCAGTCCTGCCTCACGCCTCTTACAGCCCCTTCAGTCAGATTGGCATTGCTGATAGGAAGACCCTTTCAAGCTCCCTGGGGCTGGAGTGGTTTCCAGAGCTCTATCCTGGTTATCTTGGACTAGGAGTGTTGCCAGGGAGGCCCCACTCTTGGAATGCAATGGCCCAAAAGCCTCAGCTCACCAGTCCCCAGGGGGAGAGACTCTCAAAAGGTAAACATGCTCATTTTCACGGGCTGTCCAGCCCATCCATACAGCTCTGTGCCTTTTGAATTAGTAAGGTTCAGAATACTCCTGTTTTTGCTCATTTGGCTTATTTTTACCTGGGCACTCCAGTATACCACTTACAGTTGTTCTGAAAACATGGATTCTTGCTCTAGAATCAGTACCAGTGATTTATCGTTCTCCCTTCCCCTCCACGCAGAGTTGAAGGTCGGACTAGGCCAGGTCGGCCAGTGACATTGATCGCTTGCGTTTCCATAGCAGGAGGGGGCATGGCCAGTGGATGTTGGGCAGGTGTTCAG
>JAQQSY010001202.1:0-14558 GCA_028646535.1 Procyon lotor | reverse complement strand
AAGAGAATGTGACCACATCCTCCTGTGCCCATCAGGAGTGGGACAGTGGTTAGAGGCCAGAGGACCCTGGCTCAGGAAGTGCACAGAATAAAAGGGAAGCAGGCCTGAGCATGCCTGAGCTGCCATCTTACTAAAACTTTCTCCTGGTCCTGGTAGAGACTATGAACTTCAACCTGACCACACAGCAATCCTGCTGAGCCTCTCCCCACTCTGACATTTCTTCACTCCTGATCTGAATCTATTTTCTGCTTTTCAAGCACATTCACATCTATTTCCACTCTGATCGTCACTCCACTGTACAGATAAAGGTATCAGGCCAGGGAGGTTGGAGGACCTGCCCAAGGCCAGGCCATCATACAGTGCCAAATTCAGACTTTCCAATAAACACTGGCACTCTTTCCACTTTTACATGTTAACGCTTTAACATGTAGCTTTATAAAGCTAAACACCTGACTTTGTTTTCCATCAAGTTTATTATGCAATGCTGTAACTTTTCTGTTCTTTGAAGTGAGTGTGAAGCATGGATTTATGCATTCAATTGATAGATCTCTAGTACCAACTACATTTAAGGCTTGGGGCTACCAGCTGTGTGTGTGGAGGAAGGAAGTCACAAAGACCACGGCTAACTTGAGGCCCCCGAATCTGGAATAGAAGCTAAGGAAGACACATGGATGATAATTATAAGAATTCTTGGGGCACCTGGGTGTCTCAGTGGGTTAAAACTTCTGCCTTCGGCTCAAGTCATAATCTCAGGGTCCTGGGATTGAGCCCCGGATCAGGCTCTCTGCTCAGCGGGGAGCCTGCTTCCTCCTCTCTCTCTGCCTGCCTCTCTGCCTACTTGTGATCTCCCTCTCTCTGTGAAATAAATAAATAAAATCTTTAAAAAAAAAAAAAAAAGAATTCTTAACAAGGGGCTCCATCAAACTTGCCTGTTTTCCCTAAACAAGGCACTCTCCAGGAAATCTGGTTCCTAGACTCCAGTGATTTAAATAGGATTTGGATCTGGATAGTGCCCAAGAATCTGTATTTTCAAATAAGAGCCCCTACCTTCCACACCAGGTAATTCTTTGATGAAGTTTTGGAAACCCAGCTCTCAAACAGAGAAGAACTCTACCAAAAGCACAAAGCAATATGACACAGCACAGAATCTGGGAGGGACAGTGATCTCAGGGCTTGTCCTTCAGAACGCACAACCCCCAGTTACAGTACACAGAGACTATGAAGAGGTCAGATAAACTTGTGGGATGGGGGACAAGTCAGCTGAGATCTCAGACCAGTCAGCACCTGGTCCATCTAAGACAGAACTGAGTATTAAAGAAACAAATTCATACTTAAGTTTCAAAAACATCCCTAAATTTGAGATGTTTAGGTTGGCACATGTGGTACTGGGACTAAAGCAGATTTGCAATATTTAATGATCCCTTAGGAATGTAGAGCGTGGAAACTGATATTGACTGACCCAGCATCCTCACTCCTATTACCTTCCTAGAGCTGGCCTGGTCTACCTCACAGGAACTGAGCAAGGAAGAGAACATAAAAGTTGCATATCCCTTCAGGAAACACTGGGAAACTTGACCTTATGAAGAAATCTCTTCTGTAGCATTCTTGTATTCAGTTCTCAGGTTCTAGAGAACTACAGGTATTCAAAATCTGCCTTCTCTGTGTCTTTAAGCTCTAAGAATTCCTGGACCAGAGTATGCCGAGGTATCTAAGAACGTCAATCTTAGTGATGAAGATTATAAATTTGGGTGATAAATGACTGGCACGATCCCAGAGGATACCCAGAAGAGTTCTTGTTCCTGTGGGCACATGCTTGTTCACGTGGAAGCTTTCTGTCAGGAACTGTAGCTTGCCCAAGCCTATCTGTGTTGCTCAATAGGCTGCTGCTGGACCGCATGTAGGCAGAGATGAGAACTGCATTCTGAAAATGTCTACATCACACTCACAGAAGGCTGGAGTAGGAAGAAATCTAAGTAAGTTGATTGGAACTTGGAACACACAGAAACCAGGCTCTAAAATTTTAGAGTCTGAATGTTGTTTAGGTATGTCCCTAGGCTAGCTCACAGAGGCCTGACCCTCAAATACAGGACCATGAGCATGAATGACCTTCCAAGTCCAAAAGAATAGAGGAAGCTGAGACTGGCCTCTTTTCTTTGGGGCAGCACTGCTCCTTTTCTATGGCATCCCTTAATCTCTCTATCTGTTCAACCAACCCCTCTCTTATCTTAAAAGACTTTTTAAAAAAGATTTTACTTATTTACTTGAGATAGAGAGTGAGAGAAAGCACAAGCTGCAGGGAGGAGCAGAGGGAGAGGGAGAAGCAGGCTCCCCGCTGAGCAGGGAGCTCAACCAGGACCCTGAGATTATGACCTGAGCCCAAGGCAGACAGAGGCTTAACCAAATGAACCACCCAGGCACACCATCTTCAAAGATTTATTAAAGATCTTATTCCCAAGCATTCAGGATACAGAGATAAAGGGTTTCAGTGTAAAGGGGGACACAGACAAGTAAACAAGGCAGCCTAGCTTGCTGAGTGCTGACGGAAGTATGTATAGAGGGCATGACTGGAGGGCGTGCTGGGGAGACACAGAACAGAGGACAAGTGGACAATTCATTGTGCTGGGTTCAGGGTGGCTGGAGCCCAGGGCACATATGGGCGTGGTAAGGCAGCAAGGGCTGGGACTGAGGCAAGAAGAAAGGCCTTAGAGTCCTTGTGCCCTTCATATTTGAGTGGGGACTCTGGGATCAGTTGTTCCTACTTTTTCACGTTTTCTTCTGGTTCTGCATAGAAAGGGTTTTTCTTTGTTTTGGTTTAAACTTCAATGCTTTTCCTTTTTTTTTTTTTTAAAGATTTTATTTATTTGCGAGAAAGAGTGAAAGAGAGAGAGAAAGAGAGAAAGAGTTGCAGGGGAGAGGCAGAGGGAGAGGGTGAAGTAGACTCCTGCTGAGCAGGGAGCCTAATGCGGGACTCAATCCTGCATTAGGATTGAGGAACCTGGGATCATGACCTGAGCTGAAGGCAGACGCTTAACTGACTGAGCCACCCAGGCACCCCTTCAGTGCTTTTCCTTAAAGCTTACCAGGTTTCATAAGAAAAAGTAAAGCAAGATTTGGATGATCACTGGCACAAACTTTTATGGGTCACCCAAGAGCTGCCTTTTATCATCCTTTCTATTAAAGTCTTAAAATGTTCTTTATGGAGCACCTGGGCACCCCCTGCTTGTGTTCCCTCTCTTGTGTCTCTGTCAAATAAATATTAAAAAATTTTTAAATGTTCTTTAATTTTTTATGGACTTTTGTCCTTAAAAACTAGCATGGCAGGGACATCTGAGTGGCTCAGCGGGGAGTCTGCTTCTCTCTCTCCCTCTGCCCCTCCCCCCTGCTTGTGCCAGAGCTCACGTGCGCTCTAAAATAAATAAATAAAATCTTTAAAGAACAAAAATCAAAAAACAAAACTAGCATAGCAGAGGAATTTGATGGCTTTGGGTTCAAATCTCAGCTCTGCCACTTACTCAGTAACTTTAGACATTATTTTCTGAGCCTTTGTTTTACTCCTATGTATAAAATGGGCTATTACCTTCCTCACAGGATAGTTTATTAGAATTAAAGAGATAAAACAATAAGGGACTAGCACAGTGCCAATAGACTTAAGTGCTTGAAAAATGTTAATCTCACCCTCACTGTCAGATCTTAAAAAGTACACTGAAGGTATACTGCTTTTTTATATTCCCCACAGAGCTATGTAATCAGCAGGTACTAAATGAGTCACAACTTCCCTTTCTGAATGACCATCATTCTTTGAAGGCATAGTAGGTGAAACATCAGAACTGTGTACGAGAAAAATCCAGAATGGGATACACTTAGTTTGATCCAGGCAAAATCAGATTTTCACCAACAGTTTTAAAATCAGGAGCCATTTTTAATATTTACTATCACCATGAATAAAGTCAGCTAACACTCAGCATTCTTTACGTGAATTATCTCATTTAATCTTCATAACCTGCCTCTGTGGTAAACACTACCATACCATTGTTAGCGTCCCCTGGGGTGTTTGATTAAGGCTTAGAGTAGTTAGGTTATTTGACCAGAGCCAGTCAGAGGCAAAGCTTCCCAACTCCCAAGCCAATGTGTTTAATAGACAGCACCTCAGTGAGCTGTTTGTGTGTCTCTGTCCTTGGTCCCAGCTTCCAGGTGCCTTACTCAGCACAGGGCCAGGCACCTGAAGAACACCTCATAAATGTGCATGGGTTGATAGATCTGATAGCCAGACTTAGAACTATACAGCTCGATCTGACTCAATTTAGCCAACTGAAGTTGTGGAAATCAGTATCCTAAAAGCACAAAATATTCTTCAGGGATGTTTTTCAGAGTGGGAAAATCACATAACCATTTCAGAGTAATAAAGTAAGTATTGCCCAAAATTCTGAAACAAATGAAAAAGAAAAATTTTTAAAAAGATCTGGATCTGCAACAAGAAAAAGCTTTGGGTTTTTCCAAATTGGTACTACCTCTATTAGAGATAACTACTGATACAGAATGTTAATTATTCATTTATCTGCCTATTGTTTACTCTAAGTTAGATACCTCCTAGAGCCACAAGCACAGTGCCTGACACAAAGCAAATGTCTGATGAATGTATGTGAGTGAACAATGGGGCTCTCTACCAATTTCAATTCAAACCAATTGCACAAAATATTGTATTTAAAAAAGTCTTCAGATTGGACAGATCTCAGTTAAGGGCTGTAGATTTCTAGTATAATACAGTGAAAGGAAAAATCTGGAACCAGAAGATCTAGTCTGACACTCAGCTCTGCCACTCACTAAGCCAGGGTCCTCACTTGCAAATGGAATAACTGTGCCTGAGAGTTTTGCCTTTGTTTTCATGTAGTCAATAAACCCTTAATACAGAATGTATAAAATCTCATTAATTCAGATTTTACCTGAGGTTGAGCTAAAGAGCTCTAAAATATCCTGAAGGTAGAGTATAAAAAGAAAATAGATGACAAGATTTAATTAAGGAGAAAACTTCCTAAGAGTTTAATAACACCTAGCTCATACTTGACAAAACAATGATCTCACTTCTTTGAATAGGAGGAACTAAGGAGGACCATCAAGAGAACATATATAAGATAAACCAACTATAGGGGTGCCTGGGTGGCTCAGTCGTTAAGCGTCTGCCTTCGGCTCAGGTCATGATCCCAGGGTCCTGATATCAAGCCCCGCATCAGGTTCCCTGCTTGGCAGGAAGCCTGCTTCTCCCACTACCATTCCCTCTGCTTGTGTTCCCTCTCTTGCTGTGTTTCTCGCTGTCGAATAAATAAAATCTTAAAAAAAAAAAAAAAAAAAAGATAAACCAACTATGGTTTAAAATAATAAAACCAAAATGATACCATTTTGAATAATATGTAATACTGACTTATACAACTTAGGTTTGTGTCCTGAGCCACCAGATGTTAATTGTCAGAGCAGTTTGGGAAACATTTGGAGAATGCCAAGGACTATGCTCAATGATAAAAATAAATCAAAGTTCTGGTTCCTGCCCTCAAGAAGTCTATGATCTAGTCATGATTTAACTGTCATTTTTTAAAAAGAATCTCACTGAAAAAGGCCTCTGCAGAGATGGTAGTGCTAAGAAAAGACAAGTAATTTTCCTCAGCTTTTGTCCAGGACCCACTCATATACTCCAAGAGCTGTTCCTCTTTAAAAACTCCCCCCATGCCTATACCACATGGCACTTCTGAGGAGCAACTGGGAGCATGGATATCAAATAATCAGGTGCCACAGAGAATACCAGAGGAGTCAACCTGGTGACTGATCTAAGAGTGGAATGGCCAGCCAGACCCCTAGGCTATTTCCGCAGAAACAAGTTACAGTCTGCTGCTTCTGACCTCTGTGTGTCCTTAGACCACCATTTAGTCATGCTTTCCTCCCACTGCTCAATGAGATGTACCCATGACATCCCAGTTGATGTGAAGAGTAGAAAAGTAGGGGCCATGGTAGTAGCTATGTGGCAATCCTGAGACTCTTAAGCCAGAACCCACTTGGTAGCTTCTTCCCTCCTTTAAATGCTACATTTCTGGGGGCGCCTGGGTAGCTCAGTTGTTAAGTGTCTGCCTTCAGCTCAGATCATGATCCCAGGGTCCTGGATTTGAACCCCACATCGGACTCCCTGCTCAGCAGGAACCCTGCTTCTCCCTCTTCCACTCCCCCTGCTTGTGTTCTCACTAGAGACATTTTCTCAGTCATTTCAGACATTTCTCACTGTCTCTCTCTGTCAAATAAATCTTTAATAAATAAATGCATACATATATACATACATACTACATTTCTGGCAATAATTTCTTAGATAAAATATCAAAGGCAAAGGCAACAAAAGAAAAAATTAAACAAATTAGACTTCATGAAAATTTTAAAATTTTGTGCATCAAAAGACACTAAACAGGGGTGCCTGGAGGGCTCAGTCATTAAGCGTCTGCCTTCAGCTCAGGTCATGATCCCAGAGTCCTGGGATTGAGCCCCGCATCAGGCTCTCTGCGTGGCAGGGAGCCTGCTTCTCCCGCTACCATTCCCTCTGCTTGTGTTCCCTCTCGCGCTGTGTTTCTATCAAAGAAATAAAATCTTTAAAAAAAAAAAAAAAAAAAAAAGACACTAAACAGAATAAAAAGGCAATTCACAGAATGGGAGAAAATACATGCAAATCAAGTATCTGAGGGATCAATATTCAGAATATATGAAAAACTCCTAAATCTTGAGGCACCTTGGTGGTTCAGATAAGCGTCTGCCTTGGGCTCGGGTCATGATCCCAGAGTCCAGGGATGGAGCCCCTCCCTCTGCTGTGCTCTCTCTGTCTCTCTGTCAAAAAAATAAATAAAATCTTAAGAACAAATACCTCCTAAAACTCAGCAACAATGAAACAACAGTCCATTTCAAAAATGGGCAAAGGAGGGGCGCTTGGGTGGCTCGGCTGGTTAAGCATCTGCCAGCTCAGGTCATGATCCCAAGGTCTTGGGATGGAATTCCACATTGGGCTCCCTGCTGGTGGGGAGGGGTGGGAGTCTGTTTCTCCCTCTCCCTCGGCCTGCTGCTCCCCTTGCTTATGCACTGTCAAATAAATAGAATCTTTAAAAAAAAATTAAATAAATAAATAGAATCTTTAAAAAAAAAAATGGCAAAGAACTTGAATAGACATTTCTCCAAAGATATACAAGTGGCCAAAACAACATGAAAAAATGCTGAACATCACTAATCACAAAAATACAAACTACAAGATACCACCTTATATCCATTAGGATGGCTACTATAAAAACAAAACAAAACAAAAAACAGAAAATAACAAGTGCTGTTGAGGAGGTGGAGAAACTGGAACTTTAGTGTACTTTTGGTAGGAAAAGTAAAATGGCACAGCTGCTGTGGAAAACACTACGGCAATTCCTCAAAAAATTAAAAATAGGGGCACCTGGGTGGCTCACTGGATTAAAGCCTCTGCCTTCAGCTCAGGTCATGATCCCAGGGTCCTGGGATCGAGCCCCGCATCAGGCTCTCTGCTCAGCAAGAAGCCTGCTTCCCCGTCTCTCTCTGCCTCCTCTCTGCCTACTTGTGATCTCTCTCTCTGTCAAATAAATCTTTAAAAAAAAAAAATTAAAAATAGAATTACCATATGATCCAGCAATTCTGTTTCTGGGTATACATCTGTAAGAATTGAAAGCAGGGTCTTAAAGAAATATCTGTACACCCATGTTAATATTTGCATTATTCACAACAGCTGAAACATGGAAGCAATTCAAGTGTCTAGCCATGCATAAATAAATAAAATGTGACACATGCATACCATGGTGTATTATTTAGTCTCAAAAAGGAAGAAAATTCTGACACATACCACAACAGGGATGAAACTTGAGGACATTATGCTAAGTGAAATAAACCAGTTGCAAAAAGGACAAATACTGTAGGATTCCACTCATATGAGGTACTTAGAATAGTCAAAATCATGGAGATAAAGTAGAATTGTGGTTGCCAGGGGTACGGGAGAGGAGGGAACGGTGATGAATTACAGTTTAATGGGTATAGAGTTTCAGTTTTGCAAAACGAAGAGTTCTGGAGATGGATGGTGGTGATGGCTGCACAACAGTATGAATGTACTTAATACCATTGAACTATACACTTAAAAATGGTTAAAATGATAAATTTTATTTTGTATATTTTTTAAAAGATTTTTATTTATTTGACAGGAGAGAGATCACAACTAGGCAGAGAGAGGGGGAAGCAGGCTCCTGCTGAGCAGAGAGCCTGATGCAGGGATCGATCCCAGGACCCTGAGATCATGACCCGAGCCGAAGGCAGAGGCTTTAACCCACCGAGCCACCCAGGCGCCCCTTATTATGTGTATTTTACTACAATAAAAAAATTGGGAAAAAGATCTCTATGTTTCCACAAAATGTCATTTATTATATGATTCCATTAATAGAAAATATCTACAACAGGAGTTCCTGGCTGGCTCAGCTGGTAGTGTGACTCTTGATCTCAGAGTCATGAATTCAAACCCCACGATGGGTGTGGAGCCTACTTAAAAATAAATAAAAATAAAAATGGGTGAATACCGTCTTAAAAAAATATCTACAATAGACAAATTCATAGAGATAGAAAGTGGATTAGAGGTTACCAGAACTAGGATGAGGGGGGAATGGGAAGTTATTGTTTAATGGGTATAGAATTTCTGTTTGGGGTGATGATAAAGCTTTGGAAACACAGTGGTGATGGTTGCACACATTGTGACTGTACTTAATGCCACCGAACTGTACACTTAAAAATGGTTAAAATGGTAAATCCTGTTATGTATGTTTGGTCACAATAAAAGTTTTTTTTTTTTTTTAACAATAAAAGTTTTTAAAAAAGAATCTGTGCTCCTTATTAGAAAGAAAACCAGAAACCAGACTTCCACTCACTAAGAATATGCTGAGTAACTGTTATATATATCTATACAATACTTACTGAATAATTGAATAGTTGAGTAAATGTATCAGAAGTAATGCTTACAGAAAAGGCTGGCAAAAACACAGAGACAATAACATTAAAATGCTAACAGGAGGGGCCTCTGTGTGGCTCAGTCCTTAGAGTGTTCGACTCTTGATCTCAGAGTTGTGGTCTTGAACCCCACATTGGATGTAGAGATTACTTAAAAACAAAAATCTTTAAAAAATGCTAACAGGAAAAAGCAAGCTATAGAACTATGTGCAGTGAAGGGCTCTAACCATTAAAAATGTACATAGTGGGGGAGAAACAAGGAAATAAACCAACCTAATAAAGGCTCTTTTCAGATACTAGAGGTATCTAGTAACAACATGGGTGGGAAGAGAAGGAAGCTTTTTTGTATTTCCCAAAATAAGTATATATTACTTTCACAATTAACATTACTGTTTTGTGCCTCTCACCCAAAATAGTTTCAACCTAGAATTTCCTAATTGTTTCAAAAAACAAGTCCCAAAGTTATGTATCCTTTTTAAGGTACTGTGATACCAATTAATAAGGGAAATAGGGCTTATTAAAAACCAAAACTAATTGTGCAGCATTTATTTAGGTTGAATGAAACCTTTGTATTTCATTTAGCCCTAATTCTTCATTAAATAGCTCTGACTTCTTTGCAACATAGTTCCAACCCTAGGTTGATCAGTGAAAAAAGAAAAATTTAATGATGGTCAGCAGACCCCCACTCACACCTGCAAAGATACCTCTCTACAAACGCGACAGAACACTGCATAATTTACAGTAGTAAAGAAACACAAAAAGATCATGTCAAAGAAGAAAGTATTAAATAGAACTTATTATCAATAGATTATCAGTGTAATTGATTACCAAGTCTAATTTAATCAATGCACATACTCCCTTTGACTGAGCTGGTCATGTCCTTTAATTTCTCTATTTTAGCATCTGCCTAACTGCACCACATTTCCTGTTAATTTTAAGAGTATGTTCAATATCTCCAGAGATAACCTGTCTGGCACCTGATCCAGCCACTTGCTTCTTTAAGCTTTTCCTTAATATCTTGTCTTCTACTCAACTTCACTAACCCACTTCTGTGACCATGATCTAATTTGTCATTAACTATTATTGGATTATTAAAACATTTATCTCAGTCTTATTATCTGACCACTACTTCCCAAACTCTAGCATATTTCTTCTTAATACTATTCAGTTTGATAAGACTTCAATAACTGGGATGGCTAGTTCACTAACTTTACCCTCTTTCTACTGCATATAAAGACTCTTCAAGTCCTTTCTTTCTCTCTATCTTATTTAGATCTCACGGTCCATCCTTTTATCCATATGCCCTCCATAATTTCCTTCCCTTCCCTTAGTTTCCATAAAGGACTTACTTTAAAAAATGTAAACCAGTAAAATAATGCCTTCCAATTAATTGATATAGTAAAAGAATACTATATCTTTTTAGTATTCTAAAATACTAAATACACCTAGACACGGAAGAAGGAGATTTTCTGCAGATGAATTTACCCTGAATTTATGACCTCAAGACCCCCTGCAACTTTTTTTTAAAGATTTTATTTATTTATTTGACATAGAGAGAGAGATAGCGAGAGAGGGAATATAAGCAGGGGGAGTGGAAGAGGGAGAAGCAGGCTTCCCACTGAGCAAGGAGCCTGATGCAGGGCTCGATCCCAGCACCCTGGGATCATCACCAGAGCAGAAGTCAACTGTCCAATGACTGAGACACCCAGGCACCCCAGACCCCTTACAATTTTTAGCAATCCTTCCACCATATTTTGAGTCAATGTAATTTATCAGTCTGTGACAACTTTCTACTCCTTCTTTTTACTCCTTCAGTTATAAAAAGCCCCTACTTTCTCTTCACCTTCACTAATGACCATCCTTATTATTTCCCTGAAAAGTAAAAAGAGAGTTGCCTTATCTTCCTACTTCCAAACGGGAAAACTTGGCTCTGTCTGTAGACTCATATTTTTTTCTCTCTTTATTACCATGCATGAACTATCTCTGCTCTTAACTAAGGCTAAACTTCCCACTCATACCATGGATTACACTTCCTCTCACCTGTTCAAGGTATTTGCTCCCCAAAACATACCTTTTCCCTTGCATCTTTAAAGTTTGGCATTTGGCTAAATCTTTTATTTCTAAATCAATAAGAAAAATCTGTTATTTATACTGTAATGTCTCCCACTTAATTTCTATATACTTTATCAAAATACTTGTTAAATAAGTGAATTACTCAATTAATCGTTCTCAGGAATATGCCTCTATTTGGTTCCTAATTGTGACAATTATCGTATCTCATTCTTCGTCCCCCACTGCTTCTAATCTTTGAAAAAGAAATATTTTCTTTTTTTTTTCTTTTCTTTTTTCTTTTCTTTTCTTTTCTTTCTTTCTTTCTTTCTCTCTCTCTTTCTCTCTCTCTTTCTTTCTTTCTGATTTTATCTGTCAGAGAGAGAAGGAAACATATTTTCTAAAGTTTCAGGCTCCTAATGCTGGAAATGCTCTTAATATGGTATTAAGTCTAAACAAAAGGGGAATAGTGTGCATTAGTCTTCCTGAATGATTCCTCTTAGTTAAATGTAAGGATTTTGCATTTTGGTACATTTTTTTATTAAGGACACATATTCTACCAACAAGTAAAATGCTGGAGAAAACGCAGACAACCCTTGCTTGGTACAGTAAAGCAGAACAATAAAAATGCAAGCTGATACTATGAAAAATGGTCATAATAATCAATGGGAAAATCACAATTGTCAGTGAATTTTAAAAACTTTATCACATTAAAAACATTCTTACTATTGGTACACAAGCTTAGTGAAGTGAAAAAGTAAAACTAATACTCATTTAGTTTCCTGTAACTTAAAACATTAGAAGCACTGAAAATAAGTGTCTTTTTTCTTTGTAAAAAAATTTTTTAAAGAGGGGGAGGGGCAAAGGAGGAGGGAGAGATAGAATCTTTTTTTTTTTTTTAAAGTTATTTATTTGTTTATTTGACAGAGAGAGAGAGATCACAAGTAGGCAGAGAGGCAGACAGAGAGAGAGAGAGAGGGAAACAGGCTCCCCGCTGAGCAGAGAGCCCGATGCGGGGCTCGATCCCAGGACCCTGAGATCATGACCTGAGCCGAAGGCAGAGGCTTTAACCCACTGAGCCATCCAGGCGCCTCAAGAGAAAGAATCTTAAGCAGGCTCCACACCCACCACAGAGCCTAATGCAGGGCTTGATCTCACAACCTGAGATCATGACCTGAGCCAATATCAAGAGTTGGATGCTTACTCAACTGAGCCATCCAGGGGCCCCTGTTTTATTTTTTAATTATATGTTCAAGATGGTCTGGTTATAGCCAAATGCTCTGGGGTCAAAAGAGGCATGGATGCACTGGTAGCTCTGCCACCCCAAGCAGCTGCCCAATATCACAAGTCCGGAGTAGTCCAAACCACCACTGACTCCGTTACTCCTTGCCTGTGACCCGACAACCACCAGAGTAGCTCTCAGATGGCAGGACTTCCTAGTGGTCTTATCGCATTTCAAATAATACTGTAGTACTCCTTTTACTTGACTATGGCCATCCCACCTCTACATGATCAGCAGCAGTTGGGGCTGAGAGAAGCTCTGAATGGTCAGCAGTTTCAAAGGGACAATTACTCTGCACTTCAGCATGTTCAAATCCAACCCCATTCAGATCAGGGAGTTACTGGCATTGCCTCAGATTTTGCAGTTCAGCTCACTCTGAGTTACTTCAAGGGGCTTTAGGGAATCTGCAAACTTTTAATATTTACATGCAAAACTGTGTGTGATAACAAATAACTCAATTACAAAACGGACAAAGGATTTGAATACACATTTCTCCAAAGACACACAGATGGCCAATATGCACATCAAAAGATGTTCAACATCATCAGTCATTAGGGAAATGAAAATAAAAACAATTAGATGCCACTTTGCAACCGCTAGAGTGGATATAATAATAACAACAACAAAAAGGGACAATAACAAGTGTTGAAGAGGATGTGGAGAAAATGGAACGCTCACACATTACTAATGGGAATGTAAAATGGTGCAGCTGCTGTGGAAAACAGTTTGGCAGTTCTTCAAAAAGTTAAACATTGAGTTGCTATATGACCCAGCAATTGCACTCCTAAGGAGACACATCTAGGAGGACTGAAAATATGTTCAAACAAAAATGTGCACATGAATGTTCATAGCAGCATTAGTCATAATAATCAAAGGGCAGAACCAACCTAAATGTCAATTGATGAATGGATAAACAAAATGTGGTGTAACCATAAATGAAATATTATTCATCAATAAACTTAATGAAGTACCGATACAGGCCATGACATGGATGAACCTTATGAAAACATATGCGTAATGAAAGAAGTCAGACACAAAAGACCACGTATTGTAAAAAGGGCACATACTGTATGAATCCGTATTAGTGGTTGCCAGGGGATGGAAGAGAGGAGAATAAGGAGTGACTGCTAACCTGTACAGGTTTTCTTGTAGGGGACATGAAAATGTTCTGGGATTAAAATAATGGTGATGATTACACAACCTTGTGAACACATTAAAAACTACCGAATTGTACTCTTTGAAAGGTGAATTTTATGATATGTGAACTTGTTTTTAAAAAAAGGTCAACAGACTTTCTACAAAATAATTGGTCAGTCCTTTTCAAAAGTTTACAGTTGGGGAAAAAAAAAAGTTTACAGTTGGGATGCCTGTTAAGCCTCTGCCTTCAGCTCAGGTCAGCAGGTCACAATCTCAGGGTCCTGGGATTGAGACCCCCTACCCCATGGGGCTCCCTGCTCAGTGGGGAGCCTGCTTCTCCCTCTGTCACTCCCTCTGTTCATGCTTTCTCTCTCCTTCTCAAATAAATAAAATCTAAAAAAAAAAAAAATAAAGTTTACAGTCATGAAAGACAAAAAAGACTGAGGAACTATCTCAGATCACTAGAGACTCAGGAGACTTGACAACTAAATGCAATGTGAGAAACTGGGCTGGATCCTGGAACAGAAAAAGGACATTGGTAGACAAATGGCTAAATCTGAATAAAGTCAACAGATTGGTTAGTAGTATTGTGTTAATGTTAAATTTCTTATTTAGATAATTTTAACATGGTTATGTAAAATGTTAACATTAGGGAAAGTTGGGTGAAAAGTATATAGGAAGTCATGGGGCGCCTGGGTGGCTCAGTGGGTTAAAACCTCTGCCTTCGGCTCAGGTCATGATCTCAGGGTCCTGAGATTGAGCCCCGGATCAGGTTTTCTGCTCAGCATGGAGCCTGCTTCCCCCTCTCTCTGTGCCTGCCTCTCTGCCTACTTGTAATCTCTCTCCTGTCAAATAAATAAATAAAATATTAAAAAAAAAGTATATAGGAAGTCTGCATATCATTTTTGCAAGTCTAAAATTATTTCAAAATAAAATAAATTATACAAAAGCTAAAAAAATGTTAAAGTTAAAAATGTAAAAAAGTTAAAGTTAAAAAATATACATTAAAAACTTTAAAAAAGTGTACATGATGCAAGTCAGGGGCTGGTAAATTCTTTCTGAAAAAATG
>JAQQSY010001201.1:0-14558 GCA_028646535.1 Procyon lotor | reverse complement strand
CGCTTTAAATTCACCTTTTCCAGACGTCCTACCTCCTGAAAGTGGTCGATTTTCTGCTCCTAGAATTGCTGTTCTTATTCTCTTCTCTCTGCTGTTGCGTTTGCCGGCTTTTAGAGTGATTTCCTCCTCTTTAGCTGGACTTCTGATTCCCAGGGCTCTCTGTGCCTCCTACACCTCCGCCATCTTGCCCTCCAACCTCGTACCATATCTTCTTTATCCATTCATCTGTTGAAGGGCATCTTGGTTCTTTCCACAGTTTGACAATTGTAGCCATTGCTGCTATGAACATTGAGGTCTTTTTAAGTGTTTTTAACCGGGCTCTATGTTATTGCTGCTCCGCAACCACCTGGTGCTTTCCCTTGGGGTATTACTGTCCTTGTGCCGCTTCTGGTGGCTCCCTCTCCCTTTTGTTTATCCTCAGATACCGTTTAGAGTGTTCCTGCTTTGCTTTACCTCTCCCCTACTGTCTTCTGCTCCCGTAGAGATCCAGAAGTGAAAGGTCTTGCCCCTCCCGCTGATTTCATGGGTGTTCAGCGTGGTCTGGCTGATATCTAGCTCACTTTTGGGTACAGGTTGCAAAAGGATATCCTACCTCTCAGCCATCTTTTCCCCCCTCCTAAAATTATTTTTTATAAGTGAAGAAAACAAAAAATTTATCCAAAGAGTATATGAAACATCCTCAAATGAAGATTGAGGTGAGACTAGAAGTAAAATGATTTTGGCAGGTATTGTCTTGCAGCTGCTGCCCCGAGTTGAGCACACAATAAAATTGTTTTTAAAGGCATTTTTACTTAAAAATAAGCGGCACATGGGAGAGCCATCTACAACCTGCTATGGCAACATGTCCTCCCTACTGCACACCACCCCCCCAGTCCACCATACCCCACTGAACTCAGAGTGAATTCCCATTCATGTTCAAGATGTGCATGTCCAGTGGACAGTGTCTTGTCTGCAATTCACTTTGTGGGTGGAGGTCTAATTCATTCTGGGTGCCTTTCCCTACATATATAAATGGTCTTACTTACCAAAGGGAGCCTTGGAAACTACCCAATGGGAGCACTGAATCTCAGCATGTTTAGAACAAATTTAGTGAGTCTTAGAAAAATCACTTCGATGTCAGCTTTAACTTATTTATCAAGTCTTTGAGAAGGTAAGATGCTTTATTCACTTGTTTATCAATTCAATAACTGTTTATTGTTTGCTCTTCATGTGTCAAATTCTGGCATATAAAAGTGAGCAAATTTTGAGGCTCTTGGCTGGCTCAGTTGGTATAGTATGCAACAACTGATCTTTAGGTTGTGACTTCAAATCCCATGTTGGGCATAGCATTTACTTAATAAAAAATATTAAAAAGTATTTTTAAAGGACTCTGGGCAGGATGACAGAGAAGTAGGAGACCCTGTTTCAACTGGTCCCCTGCATTGAGCTAAATATTTACCAGAACAGTCTGAATACCCATGAAATCAGCCCAAGATGTAATATTATACATCTCTGGATCTCTATGGGGGCAGAAAATCATCAGTGGAGAGGTAAAGCAGAGTGGGAGCTCTCAGACTGATATCAGAGGATAAACAGACGGGGGAGGGAGCCACTAGAAGTGACTCATTGGAAAGTAATACCCCAATATGAAAGTGCCTTGTGCTTGGGGACCAGCATTAACTTGGAGTTTGGTTAAAAGCACACAAAAGAATAAAGGGTCTTAAGGGGAAATTGGTGGAATCTGGTGGCCACAGGCACCAACTTAAGCCCACCATCACAGGGTGGTCACAGCCAGCACCCACCAATGTCTGAGAGAGTCCAGTGGGGGTTCTAGTTGGTGGCTTTCTGCTGCTTGCACCCCGCTGGGATTGCATGCACCCCTTCAGGTGCCTGAAAGAACTTGGTGTAGGCACCTGCCAGAGGTTCCTGGACACACAGCATTCTGCAACCTGGGCCACAGCCAGGTCTGAGCCCACCTGGCGTGGGTGTGGACTCTAGATAGCAGTCCCAGCAATGGTAGCCACTGGGATTGGTCTCCCCGGATCAAAATAGCTTCCAGTTTTAGTGGCACAGGGGTGCAGAGACAAGCGGGGGCCTCAGGTGACCAATGAGATAGTGGCTGGGAGTGCACACCACCTGTTGGAGGTTACAGTGTTCAGCAGAATTTGCAGAGGGGGAATCTGTGTGTGTTCTGGACCATCCAGAGGGGAGCAGACTGAGGCTTCTCTTTGAGGTGGAGGACTGGGAGGACCGTTTACTTTGCACTAACCCTCTAAAAAGCCACAAAAAGCAACCAAAGAACAAAAATCTCCAGAGAACAAGAGCCTGAGAACAGAGCCCTGCCCCTTGATAGGGGGCAGGGTGACTCAAACCAGGCAAGACTGAGTGGAAAAACAACACATCAGTCTCCTCCCCCAGAAGACAAACCAAAAGAACAAGAGGACAATAACCACAGGGTCCCCACAAAACTTTAAAACCCCAACATCAGGGGAAAACAATATATTAAGCCCCAATATTTCTCCCAAACCTGTGTATTTCATAGATAAAACTATTTTTTAAAATTCGTTCTCATGATTCTTCTTTTTTACTTTTTTTTAACCTACTTATCACTACAACTAGATGTTTAATACAACATATTACATAATAACTTTTTAAAAGGGAACTTTTTTCATACATATACCTGTGTTTCTATTTTCTTTTTTTAAAAAAAAAAATATATATATATAGATACAAGCTTCAAGATAATCTTTTCCCCCTGTTCAATATTACCCCTATATATAAGCCAGTCTTAATGTAACTCTATCTCTGAAAAGTTGAGTCTTTTAACAAAGATAACAAGATACACCCAGGAAGAACCGAAATAACCTTCCTTGTCTACATCGAGGGTTTATAACCACCTTCCCATCTTATTCTTTGTCAGTGTTTTTGTGTACTTATTCTTGTTTTTGTACTATATAAATCTTATTTTGGGGGTTCATTTTGGCTGGGCTTTTCTTTCTCTTTTTTTCTTTTACTTTTGTCAGTCTTTTTGTTTGTTCATTTTTGTTTATGTACCTTATAAATCTTACTTTTGGGGCTCATTTTGGCTGGTTTTTAAATTTTTTTCCCTTTCTCTTTTTTCTTTCTTTTTGGTAGTGACTTCTGATGGCTCCGAAACTGTCATAGGTGCACCTCGACTGGATTGTGGTTGATATATCCAGGTATACATCCCCTCAAACATTTCTCATCAAATTGACTAGGAGGGGCAACACCCAACAAAGGAAAAATTAAGAGACTGTGACCACTGAACTATTGGATATTGACATAAACAATACGTCAGAAATGGAATTCAGGGTAACCTCCAGAAAATGGTTAGGTTGTAGAAAATGGCAACATAGAATCTAAAAGGGTGGAAACTTACAGAGACAATCTATAGTAACCAAGACTTCATAGGAAACATGAAGTGAATAAAACTTATCTTTCAGTAATCACTCTCAATGTGAATGACCTAAATGAGCCCATAATATGGCATAAGGTTTCAGACTGGATAAAACAACAGGACCCGTCCATAGCTGTCCACAAGAGACACATTTGGAACCTAAAGATACATCCAGACTGAAAGTGAAGGGATGGAGAACCATCTTTCATGCCATCAGTCCTCAAAAGAAAGCTGGGGTGACAA
The DNA here is from genome assembly GCA_028646535.1 of Procyon lotor. Lineage (NCBI taxonomy): Eukaryota > Metazoa > Chordata > Mammalia > Carnivora > Procyonidae > Procyon > Procyon lotor. The sequence goes on along the minus strand of JAQQSY010001201.1, from coordinate 10,918 downwards.
TTCTCATATCAGATAAATTAGATTTTCAGCTAAAGACTGTAGTCAGAGATACAGAAGGAAACTACATCATTCTTAAAGGGTCTATCCACCAAGAAGATCTAACAATTTTAAATATTACTGCCTCCAATACAGGAGCAGCTAACTACATAAGCCAACTGTTAATCAAAATAAAGAGGCATATTGGGGGTATCGCTCAGGGGTAGAGCATTGGACTGCAAAATAAAGAGTTATGCTTGTATGAATACATTAATTATAGGGGATATTAACATGCCAGTCTCAGTAATAGATCATATAAGCAGAAAATAAATAAAGAAACAAAAGCTTTGAATGACACATTGAACTAAATGGATCTCATAGATATATACAGAACATCCCAGAAGAACAGAATATTCATTCTTCTTGAGCCCACATGGAACTTTCTCCAGAATAGACTACATACTGGGTAACAAATCAGGGCTCAATTGGTACCAAAAGTTTGAAATTACTCCTTGCATATTCTCAGACCACAATGCTTTGAAACTGGAACTCAACCACAAGAAAAAGTTTGGAAGGAATTAAAACACTGGAGCTAAAAACCATCCTGATCAAGAATATTTGGATCAACCAGGAAATCAAAGAAGAGCCTGGTGGTGGGTATTGAGGAGGGCACGTATTGCATGGAACACTGGGTGTGGTGCATGAACAATAAATCTTGTAACACTGAAAAAATAATATAAACATTTTTGGGAAAAAAAAACAAAGAAGAACTTAAACAATTCATGGAAACCAATGAGAATGAAAACACTTTGGTCCAAAACCTGCGGGATACAGCAAAGGCAGTTCTAAGGGGGGAAATACATAATTATCTAAACCTCACTCAAAAAACTGAAAAATCCTGAATACACCAAATGTCTTTACACCTTAAAGAACTGGAAAATGTATTGATTTCTCTTGATGTTGGAGATTTAAAATTTTATGGGGACCTCGTGGTTATAGCCCTTTTGTTTTTTTAAATTTGTCTTCTGAGGAGGGGCCTACGGCGCTGTTTTCCAGTCATTCTTGCTTGGATTAAGCCACCCTGCCCCCAAACAAGGGGCTGAGCTCTGTGGAAACCTGTTTCTCAGTCTTTTGCTCTCTGAAGGTTTTTGGACTTTTGTAGCTTTTTCACCTTTTCGGAGAGTCCAAGCAAGGAATCTGCCTGTCCGTAACCAGACCTCCATGTCACAGAGAAGCCTCAGTCTGCTCCCCTCTGGGGGGCCCAGAACACACACTCCCCTCTGCAAAAATCTACTTACAGTGCAGCCTGTCACAGGTGGTGCGCACTTTACTCCCACAGGGTGTGGTCAGATTCCTGCCTGAGATTAGGCCACCTGCCCTTGTTCTCTCCAGGGCAGGCTGGGAGTGCTCATATCCTGCCATAGACCACGAATTCTCTTACACCATACATGAAGATAAACTGGAAATGGATAAAAGACCTCAACGTGAGGCAGGACTCTATCAAAACCCTAGAGAAGAATTTAGGCATTAACCTCTTCGACATAAGCCACAGCAACTTCTTTCAGGACATGTCTCCAAAGGCAAAGGAAACAAAAGTGAAAATGAACTTTTGGGACTTCATCAATATAAAAAGCTTCTGTACAGAGAAGGAAACAGTCAACAAAACAAAGAGGCAACCCACAGAATGGGAGAAGATATTCGCAAATGACATTACAGACAAAGGTCTGATATCTAAGATCTATAAAGAACTCCTCAAACTCAACACTCACAAAACTGATAATTACATCAAGAGATGGGCAGAAGACATGAACAGACACTTCTCCAAAGAAGACATACAAATGGCTAACAGACACATGAAAAAGTGTTCATCATCTTGAGCCATCAGGGAGATTCAAATCAAACCACACTGAGATACCACCTTACACAACTTAGAATGGCCGGAATCAACAGGACAGTAACAACAAATGTTGGAGAGGGTGTAGAGAAAGGGGTTTAACCCTTTTCCACTCTCTTCCACTGTTGGTGGGATTGCAAGCTGGTGCAGCCACTTTGGAAAACAGTGTGGAGATTCCTCAAGAAGTTAAAAATAAAGCTAACCTATGACCCGGCAATTGTACTACTGGGTATTTACCAAGAAGCAGATGCACTACAAAGAAGGGCCACATGTACCCCAATGTCCATAGCAGCAATGGCCACGATCACCAAACTGTGGAAAGAACCAAGATGCCCTTCAACAGATGAATGGATAAAGAAGATACGGTCCATATATACAATGGAATATTATGCCTCCATCAGAAAGGACGAATATCCAACTTTTGTATCAACATGGATGGGACTGGAAGAGATTATGCAGAGTGAAATAAGTCAAGCAGACAGAGTCAATTTTCTTATGGTCTCACTTACATGTGGAGCATAAGGAAAAACATGCAGGGCATGTGAGAAGCATAAGGAAAAACATGGAGGGCATTCCTTGTGAGAAGGAAAGGAAGGGGAAATGGGGGGAATTGGAGGGGGAGATGAACCATGAGAGACTGTGGACCCTGAGCAACAAACTGAGGGTTTTGGAGGGGAAGGGGTGGGGGATTGGATGAGCCTGGTGGTGGGTATTGGGGAGGGCATGTATTGCAAGGAGCACTAGGTGTGGTGCATGAACAATTAATCTTGTAACACTGAGAAAATAAAATAAACATATTTGTGAAAAAAAAAACTGGAAAATCAACAACAAATTAAGCCAATCCCACACACAAGAAGGGAAATAATCAAGAGTAGAGCAGAGATCAATAAGTCAGAAACTAGAGATACATTAAAACACATCAATGAAACTAGAAGCTGGTTTTTTAAAGAATTAATAAGATCTGTAAGCCACTGGTTAAACTAATCCAAAGGAAAAGAGAGAGGACCCAAATTAATAAAATTATGAATGAAAAGAGAGAGATCACAACAAACACTAAGGAAATAGAAACAACCATCAGAAATTATATCAACAGCTATATACCAATAAGTTAAGCAACCTAGAAGAAATGGATGTGTGCCTGGAAACCTAAACTTTCAAGACTGAAACAGGAAGAAATTGACAACATGAATAGACCAATAGCTAGTAATGGGATTGACGCAGTGATCAAAAACCTCTCAAATAACCAGAGCCCAGGACCTGACTGATTCCCTGAGGAGTTCTACCAAACATTCAAGGAAGACATAACACCTATTCTCCTGAAGCTAAAAGACAGAAATAGAAGGCAAGTTTCCAGACTCTTTCTATGAAGCCAGCATTACCCTTATCCCCAAACCAGGCAAAGACCATATCCAAAAGGAGAATTTCAGACCAATGTCCCTGATGAATATGGGTGCCAAGATTCTCAAGAAGATCCTACCTAATAGGATCCAACAGCACATTAAAAGGATTATTCATCATGACTAAGTGGGATTTACCCCTGGGATGCAAGAGTGTTTCGACACTCGCAAATCCATCACTGTGATAGAACAAATCAATAAGAGAAGCAAGAACAACATGGTCCTCTCAATTGATGCAGAAAAAGTATTTGACAAAATTCAGCATCTGTTCCTGATTAAAACTCTTCAAAGTATAGGGATAGAAGAACATTCCTCAACATCATCAAGTCTATCTATGAAAAGCCCACAGCAAATATCATTCTGAATGGGGAAAAGCTGACAACCTTCCCTTAGAGATCAGGAACACAACAACGATGCCCACTCTCACCACTCTTGTTCAACATAGAACTAGAAGTCTTAGCAGCAGCAGTCAGACAATGAAAAGAAATAAAAGATATTCAAATTGGCAATTAAGAAGTCAAACTCTCTCTCTTCACAAATGACATGATACTTTATATGGAAAACCCAAAAGACTCCACCCCCAAACTACTAGAACTCACACAGCAATTCAGTAATGTGGCAGGATACAAAATCAACACACAGAAATCAGCTGCTTTCTTATACACTAACAAGGAAAATATAGAAAGGGAAAGTAGAGAATTGATTCCATTTACTATAGCACCAAGAACTATATGATACCCGGGAATAAATCTAAACAAAGAGGTAAAGGCTCTGTACTTGAGGAACTGCAGAACACTCATGAAAAAATTGAAGAAGACATAAAAAGGTGGAAAAACATTCCATGTTCCTGGATCGGAAGAATAAACATTGTTAAAATGTCTATACTGTCCAGAGCAATCTATGCTTTCAGTGCCATCTTGATCAAAATTCCATTAGCATTTTTCAAAGGGCTGGAACAAACAACCCTAAAGGTTGTATGGAACAACAACAACCACAAAACCCAGGTTGCCAAGGAAATGTTGAAAAAGAGAAAGCTGGGGGCATCACGTTGCCTGATTTCAAGCTATATTACAAAGCTGTGATCACTCAGACAGCATGGTACTGGCACAAAACAGACAAATAGATCAATGGAATGAAATAGAGAGCAATAGAGAACAGATACGGATCTTCACCTCTATGGTCAACTAATCTTCGACAAAGCAGGAAAAAAATATCCAGTGGAAAAAAGACAGTCTCTTCAATAAATGGTGCTGGGAAAATTGGACAGTTACATATAGAAGAATGAAACTCAACCATTCTCTTACACCATAAAGAAAGATAAACTTGAAGTAGATGAAAGATCTCAACATGAGGCAGGAATCTAACAAAATCCTGGAGAAGAACATAGGCAGTAACTCCTTCAACATTGGCCCCAGCAACTTTTTTCAGGAGACATCTCCAAAGGTAAGGAAAACAAAAGCAAAAGTGAACTTTTAGAACTTCATCAAGATAAAAAGCTTCTGCACAGTGAAGGAAACAGTCAACAAAACAAAGAGGCAACCCACAGAATGGGAGTAGATTTTCGCAAACAATACTACAGACAAAGGGCTGATATCCAAGATATATAAAGAACTCTTTAAACTCAGCACCCCAAAAATAGATAATAATGTCAAAAATAGGCAGAAAAGTCCACAGTCTCTCATGGTTCATCTCCCCCTCCAATTTCCCCCAATTCACACTTCCTTTCCTTCTCCCAATGTCCTCCATGTTTTTCGAGACTGTGGACTCTGAGCAACAAACTGAGGGTTTTGGGGGGGCGAGGAGAGTAGGGCCTGGGATGAGCCTGGTGGTGGGTATTGAGGAGGGCAAGTATTGCATGGAGCACTGTGTGTGGTGAATGAACAATGAATCTTGGAACACTGAAAAAATAAAATAAAACCTTAAAAAATTAATTTTTATATTTATATACTTATTTTATATTTATATGTATATATAATATATATTATATATAAAATGTATATATAATATACATAAATTATATATAAAATTTATATATAAAATTTATACAAGGTAAAAAAGTATTTTTAAAAAGTGAGCAAGTTTAATATGATCTCTTTATGGGATAATTTTTTAATTGATGTGAGGGATTTTCAGGTTTGTTTGCATTTCAGATATTTTGCTTTGTGTACTTTATTTTTTATTAGCATAGCACTGAAAAATCTTTGGTCAGTCTTAACATTTAAGTAAAGAAGTTTTTTCATCTTGCAGTGGTCTCGGAGAACGTAGGAGGGCCTAAATTCTTTTATAACAACTTCTTAATATTATATGAAAACATATGATCTCTATTAGTAAACTTCTCTTAGATGAGTAATTTCTTAATTTGGCTTCTCCAAAGTAATAATTTCAAACAAAGATAAGTAAACTTATTTTTTGAACTTTGGGATATGCAAGGTTGTTGTTAACTATTCCAGTGATCTAAATCAGGGTCTTTAAGCTCTTAGGAAAGAGCAAGTTGCTGGTATGTGTCTGTGTATGACACACCTGCGAGGAGGACATAGGCTGGTGCAGAGGTGAAAGCAGGAAAATTTCAGGTCCAGGTCATGAAACACAGGAGATACAGAGGGCTGGTGCCTGCCTCTTATGCTGGCTGGCTGGAGACAAGGTGGCAGCAACCACTCTGTCAGCCATCTTTGGCTCAGGACAACATTGAGGTATTCAAATATAGTAGGTACTCACTGGGACTCCAGTGGAAATACCCAGCACTTTTGGGGTTTCCCTTGGGTTATTTAGTTCCAGAGATTTTTTTTTGTTTTTTGAATTTTTAAATTCTATTTTTTTTTACAAATAATAATGCTTTTAAATCTGTTTTTATAATAATTCTTTTGATAATTTTAGATTTTGAGGGCTCCTGAGTGGCTCGGTCCATTAGGTGTCTGCCTTCATCCTGGGTAATAATCTCGGGGTCCTGGGATTGCCCCTAGATTGGGCTCCCTGCTCAATGGGGAGTCTGCTTTTTCCTGTCCCTCTGTTCCTCTCCCTGCTTGTGCAAACTCTCTCTCTCTTCCAAATAAATAAATAAAATCTTAAAAGAAATTTAGATGATCTAATCATATTTAAAAATAATTTTATGTTATATAGATTTTATTGTGATAAAGAACACATAACATTAAATTTACCTTCTTAACCATTTTGAAGTGTACCATTCAGTAGTGTTAAATATATTCACATAATTAAACAACAGATCTCTAGAACTTTTTCATCTTGTAACACTGAAATTCTATGTGCACTAAACACTTACTCCCTTCCCCATACCCTCTACAATCACCTTTCTACTTCCTATACCTATAAATTAGCAACTTTACATATCTAACATAAATGGAATCATACAGTAATAGCCTTTTTGTGTCTGACTTATTTAGCTTAATATAATGTCCTTAAGGTTTATCCATATCGTAGCACAAATGAGAATCTCAGGAAGTGCCACTATTTGTAGCATGCATGATGGCTTCATGGCTTCTAGGTTATTTTGCAGAATTGGATCATCAGGGCCCTGCAGGCTTCTAGGTTATTTTGCAGAATTGAATCATCAGGGCCCTGCAGGCCTTCAGGGCCTGCCATCCCAAATGAATTGCTACAGTGTGCTCCATGGCCTCTGGAGGTGGTGTTCTCACAGCTGATCAGCAGGCTACTGGGCTGGAAAGGGTGGTCATGATGGCTGCATGAAAGGGAATGGACCAATATATTATGCTAGGCCCAAGGGCAGCTTTAGGCACCAAGGAAGTTTTTGTTTTTTTTTTTTGAAACCGTAAGTCCTGTGACAATTGTTTATTATAAAGATGTACCCTCATCCTCATGACAGGCTTATCAGTAGGATTTCTGGTAGCGAGCACGGGCACCAGGACCACCAAACTTTTTGGATTCGCAGCGCCGGGGATCAACCACCAGCAGGGTCCGGTCGTACTGGATGAGGATATCTTTGATCTCCTTTTTGGAAGCCTCATCCACATATTTCTGGTAATAGGCCACCAGGGCTTTGGAGATGGACTGGCGGATTGCGTAAATCTGGGCCACGTGACTGCCAGCCTTCACTCAGACTCGGATGTCCACCCAGGCAAATCACTCCTTGCTCAGAAGCAGGACAGGTTCCAGCAGCTTGTATTGCAGCGTGTGCGGCTCAATCATCTCCAGGGGCCGCCCATTCACCTTGATGAGGCCGTTGCCCCATTTGCACAGTGCGCCACGGCTGTGGCCATCTTCTTGCGTCCGAAGACCTGCAAGGACTGCGGAGGACCCTTGCACGGCACGGCTGCGAACGTAAGTTAGAGCTCCTCACCGCATGGCTCCACAACTGGAAAAGTGGCACCAAGGAAGTTTTAAATTTAGTCCCGTCTATCAGGAACAAGCAAATAGAGGGCTGGATCTGTGAAGAGAACAATAGTGTTATCATCTGCTTCTGGCTGCACAAAGGCAAGACCCAATGATGCTCTAGCTGTGGAATCCATTATAAGCTGTTGCCCCACCAGTTGCCCACTAAGCCTGCCCTCCAAGTTACTCAAAATATGCTGTAAACTTTCTTCATTCCAAATAAAGACTAGATCTTCCATTGGCTCCTTCTCCCATTAAAAAAAAAAAAAGTGAGAAATTCTTTCCTTTTAAGGCTGAATAATACAGTGTGCATGGACCACATTTTCTTTATCAATCTGTTGATGGACATTTGGATTGCTTCCACCATTTCTTGGATGCTGTGAGCAATGCTGTGATGAACACAGGCGTGCAAATATCTTTTTGAGGTCCTGCTTTGAGCTATTTTGCTAGTTCAATTCTAGTTTCTTATTCTAGTAATTCCCATTGGGAATTACTGGATAATAAGATAATTTTATTTTTAATAATGGGGAACAGAGTTTTTTGTTCTTCAACAAAACATTTTTCTCTTTCCAGAACTGATTTAGAATTCTAAGTTTGCATTACTACTTAAAAAAGCTTTCATTTTGGGAGGGGAGGCAAGATTATGGAGAAGTAGGAGGTCCTGTTGCAACCTGCCCCCAAAAGTGAGCTGGATATCTACCAGAACACGCTGAACACCCATGAAATCAGCCGAGGGGCAAAAATTTTCACTTCTGGACCTCTATGGGAGCAGAAGACAGCAGCGGAGAGAGGCTTAATACAACGATAAACCCAGGAAGACGTGAAATAATGTTCCTTACCCATGAGGAGTTATAACCACCCTCCCAACTTATCCTTCTGCCAGTGTTTCTACCTATTTGCTTTTGTTCTTGTAATATATAAATCTCATTCCTGGGGTTCATTCTCACCAGTTCTTTTATTTCTTGTCATTTACTTTTGTTGGTCTATATGTTTGTTCATGTTGGTCTACATACCTTATAAATATTATTTTTGGGGCTCATTCTGGTTGAGATCTCTTCTTTTTCCTTTTCTATCTTTTTTATCCTTATTCTTTCTCTTTGGTGGTGAATCCCAATTGTTCCTAAACCTTCCAGAGAGCACCCTGCCTGGATCGTGGCCGAAATATCCACTATACATTCTCTCATCCATTTCTCATCAAAATGACAAGGAGGAGGAACATCCAACAGAGGAAAAACCCAGAGACTGACCCTCTCCCTCAGAACTATTAGACATGGACATTAACAGTATGTCAGAAAGGGAATTCAGGCTGACAATTATCCAGGCAATGGCTAGGATGGAGAAAAACATTAATGACAATATAGAATCTCTAAGGACAGAACTGACAACCAGTATAGCTGATGCAAGAAGTGCTATCAGTGAGTCCAATCCAATCTAAATCAATCTAAATAGTCTTACAGCTAGAGCTTTGCAGACAGAGGATAGAATTAGTGATCTAGAGGATAAAATGGTAGAGAAGAAAAATCAGGGGGAGAGCTGGAACAAATGGCTCAGGAATCATGAGAAGAGACGTAGGGAAATAAATGACACCATGAAAAGTTCCAACGTCAGAATTATTGGAATCCCAGAGGGGGTAGAGAAAGACAGAAGACTAGAAGATATAGCTGACCAAATTCTGAATGAAGATTTTTCCCCAATCTGGGGAATGGAACAAGGGTTCGTGTCCTAGAGGCAGAAAGGACACCTGCCAAGATCGACAAGTCTATAAAATCAGCAAGACACATCACAGTAAAATTTGCAAATTGTAATTTTAGACAAGAGGTCCTGAGGGCAGCTAGGGGGAAGAGATCCCTTACATATGGAGGAAGACCCATTAGAATAACGTCAGACCTGTCCACAGAAACCTGGCAAGCCAGAAAGGGCTGGCATGATGTATTCAGGGCACTAAACAAGAAGAATATGCAGCCAAGAACACTTTATCCAGCAAGACTGACATTCAAAATGGATGGAGAGATAAAGAGCTTCCAAGATTGGCAAGGATTAAAAGAGTATGTGACCAAGAAACTGGCACTCCAGGAAATATTAAAGGGTGTTCTACAAAGGTAGAAAGATCTCATGAGTGATTTAGAACAGAAATTTACAATCATTAAAAAGTAGGACTACACAGGCACATGATATCAATAAACATTTAACTTTCAATAATCACCCTCAACGTGAATAGCCTAGATGCTTCCATAAAATGGCACAGGGTTGCAGAATGGATAAAATGGCAGGACCTGACCATATGCTGTCTACAACAGACACATTTGGAATCAAAAGATACATCCAGACTGAAAGTGAAAGGATGGAGAACCATCTTTCATGCCAATGGGCCTCAAAAGAAAGCTGGGGTAGCAATTCTCCTATCAGATAAATTAGATTTTAAGCTAAAGACTGTAATCAGAGATACAGAAGGACATTACATCATTCTGAAAGGGTCTATCCGCCAAGAAGATCTAACAATTGTAAACATCTCTGCCTCCAATAGAGGAGCAGCCAACTACATAAACTAACTGTTAATCAAAATAAAGAGTCTCATTGATAGGACTACAATAATAGTAGGAGATCTTAACATGCCACTCTCAGTAACAGACAGATATTCTAAACAAAAAAATCAATAAAGTTACAAGAGTGTTGAATGATACATTGGACCAGATGGACCTCATAGACATATACAGAACATTCCACCCTAAAAAAACAGAATACTCATTTTTCTCGAGTGCACATGGAACTTTCTCCAGAATAGACCACGTGCTGGGCCATAAATCAGGACTCAACCAATACCAAAAGATTGAGATGATTCCCTGTATTTTCTCAGACCACAATGCTCTGAAACTGGAACTCAACCAAAAGAAAAAAATTTGGAAGGAATTTAGTTGGAGGCTAAAGACCAACCTGCTCAAGAATGCTGAGGTCAACTGGGAAATCAAAGATGAACTTAAACAATTCATGGAGACCAATGAGAATGAAGACACATCAATGCAAAACCTATGGGACACGGTAAAGGCAGTCCTAAGGGGGAAATACATAGCCATCCAAGCCTCACTCAAAAAAATTAAAAAATCTTGAGTACATCATCTCTCTTTACACCTTAAAGAACTAGAAAATCAATGACAAAGGAAGCCAACCCCACGCACAAGAAGGGAAATAATCAAGATCAGAGCAGAGATCAGCGAGGTAGAAACTAGAGAAAGAGTAGATTGCATCAATGAATCCAGAAGTTGGTTCTTTGAAAGAATCAATAAGATTGATAAGCCACTGGCCAAACTCA
>JAQQSY010001200.1:0-14558 GCA_028646535.1 Procyon lotor | reverse complement strand
TCTGACCTTAAAGCTTTCCTTGGAGTTTGTGCAGGGAGCAGGGCAGAAGCATCCAAGGGGAGCCACTGGGGCCTGCGGGCCGAGACCCTGTCAGAGCTGTGCTAAGGCCCTCAGCAAACTCCTCCATTCCGTTCAGTCCAGCAGACATCTTACCGGGCCATCTGTTGTCCATGCTGGGCCTGGGGAGGAAAGGCAGGTACAGCCCCTGTCTCAGGGTAAAAGTCTGGCGGTAACCCCCAGGATGATGTCCTGGAGATGACAGTGGCGGCATGTGGAAGGAGCCCGGCCGTGCAGAGCAGTTTGCTGACACGGGGGATCTTGAAGGGAGACGCACGGGGCAGGCAGCTAGGCTTGGAAAGTGTGGTTGGTCAGAGCGTGGGAGGAAGAGGGAAGGGACCGCGCCCCGGTTGGGGGGAGGGCAGCCCGGGGGTGGGGAGGCAGCGTGGGCAAAGGCCGGTGCCAACATGGGACACTCTCAACCATGAGCATGGACTCGGTCTGCCTGGGCGCCTGACAAAATACGACAGACCCGGTGGCTTAAACTACAACGTCTCCCCATTCTGGAGGCTGAAAGTCTGAGGTCAAGGCGCTGGCTGGTGGGTTCTCTCCGAGGCCTCTCTGTCCTTGGCTTGGAGACGTCCCGCCATCTCCTTGTGTCTTCACGTGGTCCTTCCCCCCAGGGTCCGTGTCCTAAACTCTTCTGTAGAATGACACTAGTCTTATTGGATCAGGGCCCACCCACAGTACCTCATTTTAACTTAGTTACCTCTTTAGAGACCCTATCTCCAAATACAGGTGTCTGTATTTGAGGTATAGAGATGAGAATGTCAGCCTACGAATTTTGGCAGGGACCACAGTTCAGCAGGTTACAGGAGTTGACTGTGAAACACGTAGAAATGGGTCTGGGTGGGGAGGCGGGCTGGGGGAGGGCTGAGTCCCATCAGGAAAGGCCTTGACCGTCCGGGCCGAGGTTTGCATTTCAGTCCTTAAAGATGCCAGCACCTGCTCTGGCCTCCGCAGGCCCACGGGGAAAGCGAAAGCATCTCCTCTTCCTGTCCCCAAAGCCCTGGAAATTCTGGGAATGCGGAGCTTGCTCAGGGCTGGTCATGGGGGCGGGGCGTGCCTGGAGGCGGGGCCAGCAGGGCGGGCTGCCCTCCCCGCCGGAGCCCCGCCCAGCTGGGTGGGTCCCAGCCTCGCAGCTGGTAGTAAACCTTCCTGCTTCCCAGAAACTCCCATCTGGGGGGGTGGGGGGCGGGCAGAGCTGTACAGAGACCTCAGTGACGTGCGTCTGACGGGTCGCAGGCGGCTCAGCTTCCCAGGGAGGGGAGGGAGCGGAGTTCTGTGTCTGGGGTGGCCAGCCGCCCTGGGCCGCGAGGCATGGGAGATCTGTGGTCTTAGGGTGCCTGCCTTTCCCAGTGCACACGGCAAGCCCGGCCACCCTCCTGCCTCCTGCTTTCCTCTTCCGTAAAACGAGGGGGGAATAAACTCCCTAAGGGCCTGGCCCTTCCAGCACTGACATTGGGATCCTGAACCTGGGAAGGAAGTAGGGGCAGAATGTCGAGAGCAGGGGGTAGAACCCACCGGCCGCTGGGGAGAACCTCCCGGCTCCACCCACCCACCAGCCCGGACGGGGAGGCCTGGGAAACTGCTTTTCTTCAGCACTTGAAGCTGGCAGCGACCGTGGTGGAGGGCGGGCGCTCCTGCTGCATAATTCTTTTCAAAAATTTTTATTGCCCTAGTGTGTTGGGTGCATGAATTCTAAGTGTAGAGCTTGACGGTGTTTTAGGTATGAGTACATTTGTGTAACCACCACTCAACTCAGATGGAGATATAGAACATACCAGAGTTCAGAAGGCTCCCTTCCTTGTACCCCTTTGCGACCCCCCCCACAAGCACTGTTCCGATCATCAGTTTTGTCCTTGAGTGTCACATACGTAGAATCATACAGTATATGCGCCTTTTTAAGAAGATGTTAAAGTAAGACATTACTAGTTTTAGAGGCACAGTGTGGTGATTCAGCAATTATATACATGATGAAATGCTCACCATGAAAACTGTCCCCATCTGTCCCCACACAATGGTATTACAGTATTACTATGTTTCTCATGCTATCTTTTTCATCCCCGTGACTTCTTTATTTTATACTTGGAAGTGTGTACCTCTTAGTCCCCTCCCCCATCACCTATTTCACCCACCTTCCCTCCCTTCTGGTAACCACCAATTTGTCCCCTATATTTATGAGTCTGTTTCTATTTTGTTGTTGTTGTTTTGTGTATTCGATTTTTCAGATTCCATGTATAGGTGAAGTCATATGGTATTTGTCTTTCTCTGTCTGACTTATTTCACTTAGCATAATACCCTGTAGATCCATCTATGTTATTGTGAGTGGCAGGGTTTCATTCTTCTTTGTGACCGGGGTGTATTCCATTGGATATGTATATACACATCTTCTTTCTTTCTTTTTTTTAAAGTAAGCTTTATGCCCAATGTGGGTCTTGAACTCATGACCTTGAGGTCAAGAGTAGAATGCTCTACTGACTGACCAGCCAGGCGCCCCTAGACCATGTCTTCTTTATCCATTCATCTATAGATGGACACTTGAGTTGCTTCCATATTTTGGCTATTGTGAATAATGCTGCTATAAACATAGGGGTGCGTATATCTTTTTAGATTACTGTTTTTGTTTTCTTCAGGTAAATACCCAGAAGTGGAATTACTGGATTGTATGATAATTCTATTTTCTTTTTTATTTTTATTTTATTTTTAAAGGTTTTATTTATTTATTCGACAGAGACCACAAGTAGGCAGAGAGGCAGGCAGAGAGAGAGGGGGAAGCAGGCTCCCTGCTGAGCAGAGAGCCTGGTACGGAGTTCGATCCCAGGACTCTGGGATCATGACCTGAGCCGAAGGCGGATGCTTAATGACTGAGCCAACTAGGCACCCTGTTTTTAATTTTTTGAGGAACCTCCATACCATTTTCCCGAGTGGCTGCACCAGTTTGCATTCCCACCAACATTGCAAGAGCGTTCTCCTTTTCCCAAATCCTCATCAACACATGTTGTTTCTTGTGTTTTTTTATCTGACAGGTGTGAGGTGAAATCTCATTGTAGTTTTGATTTGCATTTCCCTGATGATGAGTGACGTTGAGTGTCTTTTCATGCATCTGTTGGCCATCTGGATGTCGTCTCTGGAGAAATGTCTATTTAGGTCCTGGTACGCACTCTTTTGTGTCGGGCTCCTTTCGTTTGGTGTTACACCTGAGAGGTTCTCCCACTGGAGTCAGCTGGAAACAAGGAAGATCCTCCTCAAAGAGCCTGTCCACGTAATACTCCTGAGCTTGCCTCTTCCCTGACACAGGACCCCCAAATTTCTTGACTTTCCTCCTGCCAGGACATCTGTGCCCATGAATCTGGGTGGGCTTGGGACTGTCTTGGTCAATGGAGCATGTGGGGAGGTTGCTTTGGGCTTCCCAGGCTGAGGCGTAAATGGTGATGCAGCTTCTGCCTGATGTGCGAGAACACTGGTGCTTGAAGCACTGGGCCACCTTGAAGACGGCTCCCTACCCGGAGGCCGCCATGTTCCAAGGAAGCCAAGATGCACGGGGAGGCCAACACATAGGCATTCTGTTGTTTGTCCATCAGGAGTCTACCCAGGCAAGGCACCTGACATGCAAGGGAATGGGCACTAGAAGATTCCAGCCTCCAGCCACCAAATCTGCCCTGTGAGGCCTCAGGCATCATGGAATAGGGACAAGGCATCCCTCAGGTCGCCCGGCCACACTGTGCCCTGTCCAAATCCCTGACCTGTGGAATACAGGTGCCTAATAAAATGGCTGTTGCAAGCTGCTAAGTTTTGGGATAATTTGTTCCCTCAGTAATAACTAGAACATGGAGGGGCGCCTGGGTGGCTCAGTCGGTTACAGCCTCTGCCTTCGGCTCAGGTCATGATCCCAGGGTCCTGGGATCGAGCCCCGCATCGGGCTCTCTGCTCAGCAGGGAACCTGCTTCCCCCTCCCCCTCTCTCTGCCTGCCTCTCTGCCTGCTTGTGATCTCTCTCTGTCAAATAAATAAATAAAATCTTAAAAAAAAAATAACTAGAACTTGGGGTGAGAAGCAGCTGGACCTGGGAAGTGACCTGGGACTGGCAAGAGAACCTGCTTTCCTGAGCCCGCCATGCTCCCCAGCCCCTGCCATGACCTCCTCCTTGCTCTTTTCTTCAGATCCGCTCTCATCTGTTTTAGGCTGGTGGTCAACTCATTCTCTGCCTCCTCCGTGCCGCAGAAGCAAAAGGCATCTCCTGTGAGGGTATGATTCCTCCCACACATTTTGCCTCCCTATCGGAGCGTAGAGAAGATCTGTGAGGATAGTCTCCAGTGTGCGCGAGGAAAGGGAGGAATCCAGCGCCCAGCACATTCAAGAGAAGTTCGTAGCAAAAGCACTTCCGTTCTTAGTCTCTTCAAAAAACGGTGTTGGGAAGACTGGACAGCTGCGTGCAGAAAAACAAAACTGGACCACTTTCTTACATTGAACACAGAAATGATCAAAGACCTAAATGTGAGACCTGAAACCATAAATATCTTAGAAGAGAGCACAGGCAGCAGTTTCTCTGACATCAGCCATACCAGTATTTTTCTAGAAAGGTCTCTTGAGGCAAGGGGAACAAAAGCAAAAATAAACTGTTCGGGCATCAAAATGAAGAGCTTCTGCGAAGCGAAGGAAATGATCGACAGACCTGAAAGGCAGCCTACTGAATCGTAGAAGATATTTGCAAATGACATATCCAATAAGAGGTTAGCATCCAATATATATAAAGAGCCGACACAATTCAACATCCCCAAACCAAATAATCCAACTAAAAAATGGGCAGAAGACATGAACAGACATGTCTCCAGAGAAGGCATCCAGATGGCTGACCTATGAAAAGATGATCTCACACCTGTCAGGATGGCCAGGATGAAAAAGACAAGAAACAACGCGTGTTGATGAGGATGTGGGAAAAGGGAAATGCTCTTGTGCTGTTGGTGGGGATGCAAACTGGTGCAGCCACTCTGGAGAACGGTAGGAAGCGTCCTCAAAAAGTTAAAACTAAAGCTACCCTATGATCCAGTAATTACACTACTGAGTATTTACCCAAAGGATACAAAAACGCTAATTCAAAAGGATACATACACCCCATGTTTCCCCTTTCTCCGCATCCTCGCCAACTTCTGTCGTTTCCTGACTTGCTAATTTTAGCCATTCTGACTGGTGTGAGGTGGTATCTCACTGTGGTTTTGATTTGTATTTCTCTGATGCTGAGTGACATGGAGCACTTTTTCATGTGTCTGTTGGCCATTTGGATGTCCTCTTTGCAGAAATGTCTGTTCATATCTTCTGCCCATTTCTTGATTGGATTATTTGTTCTTTGAGTGTTGAGTTTGAGAAGTTCTTTATAGATTTTGGATACTAGCCCTTTATCTGATAGTCATTTGCGAATATCTTCTCCCATTCTGTCAGTTGTCTTTTGGTTTTGTTGACTGTTTCTTTGCTGTGCAAAGGTTCTGATCTTGATGAAGTCCCAATAGTTCATTTTTGCCCTTGCTTCCCTGACATTATTTTCGATAGGCACTTGGACTGCCTTCACTTTTTGGTTGTCATCAGGAATGCTCATGAACATATGTGTGCATGCTTTTGTGTGGACATGGGGTTCATTCCTGCTGGGTTTATGTCAAGGAATGGAATTGCTGGGTCATATGTGAACTCGATATTTAACCTTTTGGGAAAATTCCAGATTGTTTCTCAGGCGATTGCTCCATTCTCCAGTGTTGTGAGGGTTTCAGTTTCTCTACCTCCTTGCCAACACCTGTCTTCTTGATTCTAGTGGGTTCGAAGTGGTATGTCTTTGCGGTTTTGCTTGGCATTTCCCTGATGCCTAATGATACTGAGCATATTTTTATTTGCACATTGGTCTTCTGTATGTCTTCTTTGGAGAAATGTCTATTTAGAGCCTTTTCTGATTTGTCTTTTATTATTGACTTGTCAGAGTTCTTTATATATTCTTGATACAGTTCTTTATATATTCTTTTTTTTTTTTTTAAAGATTTTATTTATTTGACAGAGAAACACAGCGAGAGAATGTGAGGGAACACAAGCAGGGGAATGGTAGTGGGAGAAGCAGGCTTCCCGCCGAGCAAGGAGCCCGATGCGGGGCTCGACCCCAGGACCCTGGGATCATGACCTGAGCCGAAGGCAGATGCTTAACGAATGAGCCACCCAGGCGCCCCTATATATTCTTTATATATTCTTGATTCTCGTGGTTTGCTTTATGAATTTTTAGGCAAAGCCATTTCTTAGCTTCCCTGTTTCTGGCCTTACTGGCTGGAGAATTGTGTCAGAAACCGAACATTGGCTCATCCACAAGGCGGAGCATAAACCCTTTGGAGACAGCAGCTCACATGCATTCTTGGTGCTGGTGAAAACAGGATTGTCCTGGTTCCCCTTTCCCTTCCTTTCTTGTTTCTGGAACTTTGCCTCAGTCCCTAGATCCCTAACAGCACAGGGTGGAGGCACATGTCAGAATTACCTGTGGGACTTTTGCAACTCAGTCTCCTGGCTCCCCGAGCATATCATCAGATAAGCCTTCCTCTTCCCTCCACCCCCACTTTCTTTTTAAGAACCACTGTCCTAAAAGGGACACTTGGAGACAACCCTGCATGCCATGAAATGGCCCCTGGGTGGCAGCAAAACCGAGATGAAGGGCCAGGGGTTGGTGTCAATGGCCAAAGAGGATCTGCCAAAGAACACGGTATGGAGGTTCCTCAAAAAGTTAAAAAGAATTAAAAAGATAACTATTATATGATCCGGCAATCTCACTTCTGGGTATGCAGCCAAAGGAACTGAAATCAGGATCTCAAAGAACTATCTGAACCCCTATGTTCACTGCAGCCTCATTCACAATAGCCAAGATGCCGAAACAACTGAAATTTCCATTGATGGATGAATGGATAAAGAAAATATGGTATATGGGGCACCTGGGTGGCCTAGTCTGTTAAGCGTCTGACTCTTGATTTTGTTTTTTTGTTTTTTTGACTCTTGATTTTGGCTCAGGGCATGGTCTCAGGGTCGTGGGATGGAGCTCCACTTTGGGCTCTGTGCTCAGCGGGGAGTCTGCTTGAGATTCTTTCCCTCTTCTTCTCCCTCTGCCCCTCCCCTCACTCTCTCTCTCTCTCTCTCAACTAAATAAATAAATCTTTTAAAAAAGAGAAAATATGGCATATATGTGCAATGGAATATTATTCAGCCTTAAAAAAGGAGATCCTGCCATTTGCAACAACATGGTTGAACCTGGAGGAGATTATGGTAGGTGAGTAAGTTAGACACAGAAGGATAATACTACATGAGGGGCGCTGGGGTGGCTCAGTGGGTTAAAGCCTCTGCCTTCAGCTCAGGTCATGATCTCAGGGTCCTGGGATTGAGCCCCACATCAGGCTCTCTGCTCGGCAGGGAGCCTGCTTCCTCCCCTCTCTCTCTGCCTGCCTCTCTGCCAACTTGTGATGCCTATATCTCTCTCTGTCAAATAAATAAATAAAATCTTAAAAAAAAATAAAGAAGGATAATACTACATGAAATCCCTTACTTGGGGAATCTCAAGTAGTCAAACTCAGAGAAGCAGAGAGTCGAATGGTGCGTGCCAGCAGCTGGGGGGCTGGAGGGAAGGATAAATGGGGAAGTGTTAATTATGGGGTACAAAGTTCAGATAATACCAGATTACTAAGTCCTAGAGATCTACTGTATGGCGTGATGCCTATAGCCAGTACTACTCTGCTGTATACTTAAAAACTCGCTAAGAGGGTAGATCTTGTGTTAAGTGTTCTCATCTCTCTCTCTCTCTCTCTCACACACACACACACACACACACACACACACAATGAAGACAGGAGAAAGCTTTTGGAGGAGATGAATGTGTTCACGGCTTACGTAGGTTGTGGTGATGATCTCATGGGTGTATACTTATTTCCAAACTCATCAAGTCGTATAGTTTTAAACAGGTATGGCATTTTACATGCCAATCATACCCAAATAAAGTGTTTTTTAAAAAAGATTTATTTACTTATTTTAGAGAGCGGGGGGTGGTGGGGGAAGAGGCAGAGAGAGAGGGAGGGAGAGAATCTCAAGCAGACTTCCTGCTGAGTGTGGAGCCCCACACGGGGTTCGATCTTACCACTCAATTGAGATTGTGATCTGAGTGGAAATCAAGTCAGAGGCTTAACAGACTGGCCCCCCGTTTGTTTGTTTGTTTTTAAAGAATGTTCTCTTCTTACAGGAAGCTGCATGTGCAGCTGGGTTGCGGGTTCTCTGGAGAAGCTGAGGGTAACATAGTGACACGTGATCGAGCCCCGGGGAGGGAGGATGGGGTACTGGCATTGTTTTGTCTCCAAGAAGGATCGGCAGCATCATTCAGTGTTTGTGAAGCTCTGATGTTGAGCGAGCCATTGTGCTAAGCATTCGACATTCCTTCTTTTGTTAACGCTCCACCATAACTTTATGGGTTAGGTACCGTTCCTCCTTGTTCTCCAGGGGAGGACAGTGAGCCCAGAGGGATCGACTTGCCACCTCTCGCCCAGCTAGCAGGTGGCAGAGCTGGGATCCGCGCCGGGCTGTCTGCGTCCGGCACCTGCACTTCCCCGTGGTGCCTGGAGCGCCCACGCCCTGGAGTCCAAATCCTGTTGCTGTTCATTTTCATGGGGTCAGTTTCCATCGAAATTTGCACGGGAGGCAGCGGAGCCACGGAAGAGCCCTGAGCGTGGACCCAGAGAGCTGGCACGCAGAAGGCGCGCATGGGCTTTGTGCCACTTGGGTCTGTTACATCATTTCTCACTGCGTTTCCTTACCAGACAATGCAGATAACACACCCACGTCACAAGGTTATTGTGAAGGTCAAATGAGATTTTGGCTGTGAGTCTGATTTGTAAACTCTCAAGTTTGGAGAGTCAGGGATTGTTTTTCTTATTACATTGTTCCCTTGGCTCAGGTCAAATCCTGTCATTAGCAGCTCCAAACCCAGGGAGGAGTCTCGGCCAAGTTCACTGGTGGCTGACTTCTTCTGAGCAATACCCAGGACGGTAGAAATGTAGCACCGCCCCGAGCTGGGGTCTGGAGTTGGTGGTACGTGCCTAGTCCCCAGATCCTGCCCACCCGTCCCCACTTCCCCACCACCAGCCTGGATCTGGGCCCTCTGGCCTTCACCCCTGCTCCCATCTGTACCGTCTTTACCCTTTGCTTTCCCCCTGGCAGGAGCTGCGTGGTAAATTTGTGGCAAGGACAGGATGTGTTCACCAAATGTCCACATGCTTTTGATTGGAGTCAGGGAAATGTAGGCAGAAATGACATGCGTCTCTTCTAGCAGAAACAGTTAAGGGCGAGTGCTCCCCGTCTGTGTCTCCTGTCCCATTGGAGGCCATCTAGAAGGTAGAGGTAGGCCACTTGACTCACAGCAGTGTGTGGCAGGAACAAGAAATGGATCTTTGTTGGAATAAGCCCCTGAGACGGGGGTGGGGGGGTAACTGGTGAAGCAGTGTAGCCTAGCACTGCCCCCACTGATATATTTCCTGCCATCGGTCTACACAGAGGGGAGGAGGGAGGACCCTATTCCGGGCAGAGCAGCATGAGTAAAGATGCTATGAGAAAAGGTCATGCTTTGAGAGAAGGAGAACATTGGTGTGGATGGAGCGGAGGGGGCCTTGCTCACGGGGCCCTATCACGTAGCGGTTAGGGTCACACCCTTGGAGTTCTGACTCTGATATCCACGGGCTGTGTGCTTTGGGCACATGACTACCAAGACTTGGTTTGCTTAACTATAAATTGCAGGTGATCGCAGTGCCCAGACCAGCCCTTGGGGCTGCTGTGAAGGTCGAATGAGTGCTTAGCTCAGTGTCTGAATTAGGGTAAGTGCCTGATAGATAGAAATTAGCTATGTTCTAACTCGGTTGTTGTCATGCTAAGGAAGGACTGGGAGGCTGATTTGAGGGCAGAGAGAAGTGCTTCCCATTCTTACAGTCACCTGGAGGCCAAGATGGTAAAATGTAGGAGACGAGGACATACGGAGTCCTGAGGGCACCTAGGACGGATTCATCTACCCATCTAACAAACTGGAAAAAAAAAATGGCATTCTTTGAATGGGAGGAAGTCTATAACCAACAGGGCGAGAGAGACTGAAAGGCTGGGGTGATTGGAGAAGCCCTTCCCAGTCCTGCTGCCTCCTTCATAGGAGCTAGAAAAAACAGCAAAGTCAGAAAGGGAGCCAAGGCGGTGACGTCTTGGTAGGAAGGAAGTCACATCAAGGCTAAGTGCCTCTCAGTGGGGCCCGTTCTCCCCTGTGTGAGGAGGTTGGTGGGGAGGGGTGGTGGGCTCTTTATCCCGCACTGTGGTCTGTCAGGGGGTGGGGGGTCTCTGGCTTGCAGTCCACCTGGTCTGGGGAGCTGGGCGGTGCTTTACTGAAACCTTGGAACCACAGGCTATGGTAGGAAGCAGCATCATGAGTCTGCAGCATTTCTGGCAGCCTCCTGGGAGCATAGGTGAAGGGTGTTGGAAAGGCTAGTCAGAGGGAACATGGTGGGTCTTGTCTACCCAGCCTCCATTTTCCTGTCTCCAGCTCTAAATCTGTGTGTTCAGCAGGCCTGACTCCATGTCTGGCTCTGTGGCCTGACCGCTCACAAAGTCAACTCTTCCCGGCTACTGTGATTAGTTCAGGGGTAGGTCTGTGGCCAAACTGGCCACAAACTGGGATTCAGTTTGTGAACCTTCATTTGAACCCTTGGGGGAAAGAACCTCTCTTTTCACAGGACCCACAGTAGGGAGGATACGAGCCTGGACCTTCTGCAAGCTGGTGAGTCCAAGGAGAAAATCTGCCTGAGGCTAATATAGCAAACAAAACACAGTACTAAAAGAACAGAGGCTGCATCTGGTGCCATTGTGTGCGAGCCTCTGGATCCAACTATGCCTGAAGGCCACCTGAATGGTTCAATTATTTGAGAGTCCTGCTTGTTACACTGGTTTTCCAAAAAAGCATCCTTGGCTGTCTGAACACTGTCGGATGGCGGATGGCGGGATCTCACCACCAGGAGGCATTTCCTTTCTCAGTTCACAGTGGGTTGCTTACTCTGTACCAGCTTGTGAGCTGGGCTCCTGGGATAGAAACATGAATAGGACTTGAGCCTTAGCTCCAAAGACTCGTAGTCGAAAAAAGGTGACCGATATAACTAGAACGATTCCGTGTAAGATGTGCTGAGATGAAATAAAAACTGTCACAGGAACTAAGAGGAGAAAGGAAGCCTGGATCTCAGCAGGAAAGGTGTGTCAAGTAAGGCCATTGAGAGGAGGTAATATTCATTCCTTTCAACAGGTATTTATGGGGCTCTATGCCATATACTCTGCTGGGCACAGGGGACGTAAGGTCATGGCGCCTGACCTCAAGGCGCTGACAGTCTGGTGGGAGCAGGTGACCCGACTTCTCAGAATAACCTGTGGGTCCCGGGCAGGATCATGGTGCTGTTAGAACAAATAACCAAGGAACTAGACTTGGCTTTGGGACATAGGAGAGGTTTCTCTGAAGAGGAAGGAGGAGCAGGAATTAAGCAGAATGAGTGGGGAGGGGAGGCATCCTCGGCAGAAGGGAACAGCATCGGTGAAGGTGCCATGGTGGCAAGACAACTAAACACACATAACAGATTATTGGGCTCTTTAGCCAAGAAGGGAAGACCCATGATCCTTAACTCCAAGGGCTTTCTCATACCAGCTCGTTTTTTTTTTTTTTTCCTTTTTAAAGATTTTATTTATTTATTTGACAGAGAGAGACAGCGAGAGAGGGAACACGAGCAGGGGGCATGGGAGAGGGAGAAGCAGGTTCCCCGCTGAGCAAGGAGCCTGATATGGGGCTCGATCCCAGGACCCAGGGATCACGACCCGAGCCAAAGGCAGACATCTAACCAACTGAACCACCCAGGTGCCCCAAAGCTGGGTGGTTTTTAAACCCAGCTGAGTATCACTTTTCTCACCTGTGAAATGGGATAACACCACCCACTCCGCCGGCTTGTTGGGGGCGGTTCACTGAGGTGAAGCGTTGAAGGGCCTGGCAGAGAGAAGGCAGTCAGCGAGCAGGGATGATTACCAGCGTCCTCCTCCTCCTCAGGTCCGACCTCAATCACCCCTGGTGCTATCGTTTGGTTCCCAGAGTTTTCACTTTCCTTCTGGGAATCTTCTCCCCATTCACCTGCTCGCCGCAGCTCTGCCCCCAGAACCTGCTCCCGCGGGCTCCTCTGGGGGCCGAGAACTGGGTCAGGCAGCATGGAGCGAGACAGGGTGTGTCACGGGCCGAATTGTGCCCTCCCCCCACTCCCAAATCCACATTAGAGTCCTAATGCCCTGGACCTCAGAAGGTGAGGAGATAGGGTCTTGGAAGAGGTCACTAAGTTAAAACAAGGTTGTTGGGGGGAGGGAGGCTCTAAGCGGATATGACTGTCCTTACAAGCAGAAGACATTTGGACACAGACAGGCACAGAGGGAAGACGCAGGAACACCACCGCCTGCAGGCAAGGGCAGGAGCCTCAGAAAGAGCCAAGCCGGCTGATGCCTCGACTTCCACCGACTTCTAGCCTTTCGAGCCGAGAAAAGAAACGTCTGTTGTTTGAGTCCCCCAGTCCGTGGTATTTGTCCAGGCCGCCAGAGCAGACCGAGACAGGGGCACAGTGAGTCACAGAAGGAAAGGCACCTGGGCCCACAGGTCACCACCACACAGCGCGCGGCAGGCTCCTGTATACCCCACCTCCCGTCTCCCACCTGCAGCCCCCTGACGCTGTGAGAGCAGCTCACACTCTCCTCCCCTTGGACCCAGGTGACAGAGTGGGAGAGAGACACGGGCTTTGGGAACATTCCGCTTCCTTCACCTGTGCTGGGATGTGGGTGAGGGAGGTGGGACCTCTCTCCACTTAGGCTGGAGTCAGACCTTCTGGGTTCTCATGTCCTGACTCCACTGCTTCTTGGCTGTGTGACTTTGGGAAAGTTGCCGACCCTCTCTGTTCTTCACCTTTCTCATCACTGAAATGGGACTAATAAGCATACCTCCTCCAGTGGGCTGCTATGGAGACTAAATGAATGTTTAGAGCCGTGCCTCGGGGCGCCTGGGTGGCTCAGTTGGTTGAGCAGCTGCCTTCTGCTCAGGTCATGATCCCGGAGTCCTGGGATCGAGCCCCATATCAGGCCCCAGGTCGAGCCTCATGTCAGGCTCCCGGCTCAGTGAGGAGTCTGATTCTCCTTCTCCCTCCACCTCTTGCCCTGTTCACGCTCTCTCTCTCAAATGAAAAAATAAAACCTTACAGTGCCCAGCACAGAGTAAGGGCCTAAGACCATCAGGCCTACTTCCCTCTTAGAACCTCACTCATGAGAGGTTTTAAGGAATGTTCCTGGCCTCCTGAGATTAGGCTAAGGCTGAAACAGGATGTGCCAAGAGGTTTCAGGATGTCGGATGTTTAAGAATCCACACGTTAGGCGTTGAGTTATTCACTTAGGTCAAGTCCTGCTCCTGGCCCCCGTTGGAGAAGTCACATCACTTCTGCGTCTCAGTTTGCCTCTCTGTAAAATGGCTTAGCGGACTCCTCATCTTCCTGCCTGCCTCCGACTCACCGTACGATGCAAGTAGCATTTGTGAAATTGCTCTGTAAGACTGAAGCCTCATGTCAGCATGGTAAGACCCAGCAAGGGGGTCTTTACCATTATTTGGCATTCCTCTCTGTGTCTCATGTATATTTCTCATTTAGTCTTTACAACAACTCTGTGAGCGTGGCCCTGTAATTCCCCATTTTACAGATGGGAAAACTGATGGTAAGGAGATTAAGTAATCTGCCCAAGACTCCCAGTAAGCCATGCTGCTGGGATTCGCCTCCGTGAGTCAAACATGGGCGCTCACACCCTCATCACCGGGCAGTGCTGTCCTGTAGAACATTCTGTGGCGATAGAGGCGTTCTACAGGTCCCTTTCCAATAGCGTGACCCGGGAGCCCTTGTATGTGGCCAGTGAGACAGAGGAAATGAATTCGTAATCTAATTACATTTTACCTAATTGAACTTAAAAGCGAGATGGGGCCACGTGGTCCTGGCTACGATATGAGACAGGTGCAGCACTAGGCTACCGTCTCCTGCTTGAGATGCTCGTGTGACGTTTCAGATGGTATGCGGGGGAGTAGAGAGGGGACCCTTCAACCCCCCAAAGCTACTAAGCCAGCTACAGAGAATTGCTCCTGGCCTTATACCCAGGCCTCAAGCCGGTCCGGGCTCTTCCCTACTGGGCCTGGAGAGAACAGGCTGTCTACTCCTGAGAAAAGGGGACTTTTCTGCGGCAGGCACCAGACCTCCCGTCTCTCTGATGGGTGGTGGCAGCAGGGGAGGTTGACCCCTGACCCCTCACCCTTGCAGGCCCTGAGCTCTCCTGCCCCAGCAAGAGAGAGAGAGAGAGAGAAAAGCTGGAGGGGAAGCCGAGCCCAAGCTTGGGCACTTCCTCTCTGAGCTGGAAGCTGAGCTGGCCAGGTTT
>JAQQSY010001199.1:0-14559 GCA_028646535.1 Procyon lotor | reverse complement strand
CATTTCTCTTTAGGGACTATCAATCTTCATTCAGGCCAGACACTCTATTTTTCCTGTATCCTATAAGGTGTCTCACACGTTGTCAACACCCCATGGAGTGTAAAACAATAGTGATAATTAGGCTTTTATATTTGTGCTCATTATCCAGAACAAAGGGTGCACATGTTACTAAAGCACAATGACTTTTCTCATTGAATATTTACAGTCCTGACAACTTGAAAAGCATATTATGTAGTGTTAATCAAATGAAGAGTTTCCATTCTTCTCACAAGCAAAGAATACAAATTTTAGGTATAAATTAGAATCCATACACATTTGACCTTACAAGTAGAGAGAAAAAAAATCCCATATAAATCAAGGTCATCTGAATATGTGAGCCAACTCACAGCACATATTTAGTTAAAATCCTAATTTTTGTGAATATTAAGTCTTAGAAGGAGCCAGAGTAATTACTCTAGTTTACAGGTTTTGAGGTTGGTTGGTCTCTGACACAGCATTTGTCTTCCCTTTCCCTTTCATTAGCATCACTTGCAGTCACCAAAGAGGAATTTCCTCCATTCATGGGGATCTTCTAGATTATTACACCAACACAACTCTTAAGGGCCATATGGTCACACATATCTTCAGTCTCCATAGAACAACAGTGAAGATAAAAATTACCTCATTCTAATTGATGTTCACCTTGCAAAGGCAATGTCTTTGCTCTCTCCCTGTAGAACTAAGATTAATGCCCAACACCTAAAGAATCAAAGAGATTGCCAAATGATTTGGGACCTCTTAAAGTTCATAATTATTACTCATAGCAGTCATGGCTTTTCATGAGAAGTGGACAGGTAAACACAGCAATGATATAGTCCTTTATGAAAATAATACTGACTTGGAACCCAAGAGCTTTAGCTCTAGGTCTAAGTCTGCTAAAAGTAGTAGTCGATAGTAGTAGTTAGTAGTAGTAATAGAAGAAGAACAAGAAGAAGAAGAAGGAGAAGGAGGAGGAGGAGGAGGGGGAGGGGGAGGAGGAAAAGAAGGGGAAGAGGGAGAAGCAGCAGCACCAATTAATTATTGAACACCAAATTTATAACTAAAACTACAGTGCCTACATGGGGGACATCTAGTCAATGGGAAAGAAAGGGAAGGGACAATGAAATCTTCCTAGAGGAGGTGAGCTGGAAGGTGACATCTGGTGGGTAAGGTTTAGTGAGATGAATTCAGGAGGGAGAAAGGAAATGTGCTCCTGGAGGAAGGAAATGAATATGCAGAAGTATATGCTGATAGCATGAGAATTTATGGGGCATTCCATTCTTCAGTTTTTCTGAATCACAGAACTTCGCAATGGGGGAACAAAAATTATTAATCCACAAAGTGAAACAGAAGCAGGACTGTGAAGTACCTTGTATATATCAAAAAGCAATGTGGAATAGAGCTTCAGTTAGGGAAGTGAAATGTCAGATTTGTGTTCGGGTTGTAGAAATACTGCTGTGGGTGTCAAAGGAGGGATGGAGAGCCCTCGAGGGGGCTCAAGGCCAGGTTTAAGGCTCAAAGAGCAAGTCAGAGGCAGGTCTGGTAGCAATCTCAGTGAGATGATAGGCAGAGTTGGTGAGAGATGAAAGTTCTAGGGCTCTGATTTTGGCTTTAGATATGTTGATAGTGCCTATCTGGGGGGAAGGTAAGATCCTAAGACAACAGCCAGGTTTTTGGGGTTCAGCAACTGGGTAAGACATGGGCCTCCTCCCTGGGATAGGATAAATGGGGGGGACCATTTGGGAGAAGCTGAGAGCTTTATATGGAAACATACTGAGTTCTTAAGGCTAAGGAGACATTTAAGGGAAGTTATCTACTGGGCAGAGGTCTGTGGAAGCTTGGGAATCAGAGTGAAGCTGGGCTTCACTGTTCTTAACTGAAACCTTGGAAGTCGTTGCAATCCCCCAAGAGGACGAATTGAGCAGGGACAAAATCCCAGGATAGAAACCTGGGGAAGACCACATTATAGGAAGAGGAACCCACAAAGGACGCTGAGACTGGGTAGGCAAAGAGGTGGAAGGAAAAGCAAAGAGAGTGTGAAATCTCAAAAGACAACGAAAAGAATATTTTAAATAGCAGATGTGCTCATGAATATAAATATTTCAGAGAAGCCGAACAAGATAAAGACCTGGAAGTGACCCTTAGGTATTGAAAGAGAATGATCATAGATGATGTTACCAAAACAAGTTTCCATGAAGATGGAGAGGGTAGTCCAATTACAGTGGCTTGAAGAATGAGTAAAAGTGAAGCAGGAAACAGTGAAGCCTCTGCAAAGCTGGGCAGTAAAGGGAAAGGAAGAGCCTAGGCTGCCCCCCATGTCAACCTAGAAGCCAGATCCAGGAAGGGTTTCTTTTGTTAAAATAGAAATATTGAATGCAATTAGGTGTCATGGCTAAGATTCCTTTAAAGAGGGAAATAATAACATAGAATGAAGAAAGTGGATGATTAATAGACCAGATCCTAAGAAGGTGAGACTGGATGAGATCCAGCAGAAAATAGGGAAGACAAACCTCGAAGGGGGCAGGGGGCTCATTGTGCCTCAGTGAGAACAAATTTGCGTGTCATCCTTGTGCAGAGGCCACGCTAATCTTCTCCGTCACATTCCAGTTTTAGTATATGTGCTGCCAAAGCGAGCGTCACAGTGAGAACAAAGAAGGGGGAACCAGGAATGCTGACGAAGTTAAGCGCAGAACTATAGGAAGCTGTGAGAATTGCCATTATATTGTTCTCTGCCTTTTTTTTTCTTAGTATGGCTAAGAGTAAAGTTTGCTGAGAATAGAGATTAGGACATAGCATGGTTGGTTTGAAGAAAAAATTAGATTAAAAAAATAGCTGGAGCAGAGAAAGAAAAGAACCAATTAGGAAACAGAAGGATCACCAGGTGGTTAACAGAGGCACCAAAATGTGGGTTCTCGAGTCTCCTCAAAGGGGTCTCCTTGGTGGGCTGTAGGCACTGAGAAATCAGGACCAACTTCAAACCAGGCATTGTGGAGCCAGTGTCATGGAAGGGGACTGAGTCCAGGGAAATAAAGGGCAGGTGTTTTATTTGTTCCCTCTCACATCTCTACAAAAAAGCTATTCTCGCCATTGTTTTATAGAAGGTGAAACCATCACTCATAGAGGCTTATCTTTGTTCCGTCTCAGCCCATCTGCACATCTGCACGGGCTGAGTTAAGAGTCAGCTGGACCCTCAGAGTCAAAGGCACTACTGCTCACTCCCTATACCATACTGCCTCTCTGGGAGCTACAAGCTACTAACTGCAGCAGAAGGAAGGAGTTAAGAGCTTTGTCCCACTCCTGTTCTGGGACAACTCTGTTCCCTCTGTTCGGGAACATAAATCCAAGTTATACACACGAAGCATTTTAGCCCCCGGAAGGAAACACTATGCTAATTTAGAGGATATAAAAATGGTGTACCAAATTGCTCAAAGCGATGTTCACACAGTAATAAGCTCATTTATGATACAGGATTATTAAAACCTAATCTCTTTTTTTTGGGTTCCAACTGGTTTTCATTTGCCTTAGCAGCAGATGCTCTATGCTGGGAAAAATGAGAAACGATCTTCAGCGGGGGCACTGTAAGTCTTTCCAGCAGAACCTCTAAACCAGAATTACACACTCTTCCAACCAAAGATCTCATTTGCTCCACTCTTTAGTGGTGATTTATGTCACTGCTCTGAAGCTATCCTCAAAACACTGGACAGTAGGCAAAACGGTGTTTTAGGATTAGGTATGCAATTGTAGCCTAAGAATTTAAAATGTTTTAACAAGATTGTTTCAATCCTCACTTGATGGATAGGAAACTCAACAACAAAAAGGTGGCAGCTCCTCGCTTTTTACTTTTGAGCTCTCGCTAAAAATCCTCAGTTCCCCTTAGAGCTCAGAGAGCTTGACCAGCTCCAAAGCCTCATCAGTTTTGAATATTGAACTTGGAGGCGTGGCCCTACGTAAATCCAATATATACACTAATTTTTTTTTTTTAAGGGAAACTTATTTAGTGCCTTCTTTCAGAGCCCCCAGATATGGCCTGATCTCCAGAGCACCAGGAGAAATGAGACCACAAGCCGGTGCCCTAGCTTTGCCCCGAGTGATCCTTCTCTTGGAGTTGCCATCTCTTAGTCTCCCTTCCTCTTCGCTGAGGAAAGACAGCTGGTCAGAGGCCCTGATGATGAATCTGGCATATCCCTCCCAAGGGCATGAACACCCAGAAGAAAGGTAGCCCCAGATAGAGGCCAATAAGCCAATCCTGGTCAGAGCAGGCTCAAGAAATGGGGAGTACTCGATTCTACTTGGTCCCTTGCCAAATCCATAGGGAAGTAATCTCTTGTAGGAACTAAGTTACCCCTAACTTGCCCCTGTGATAAAAGTCTGACACAGAATTCATCAGCCAAATTGCTACCGAATGCTTTTATATCATTAAATAATAGATGCATTCATTGAAAGTATAGTCAAATACATATTTTATGTATAAATACATATTTTATATATAAAATATATATTTTAGGGTAAAAATAAAAAAATATATATTTTTTACATACTTTATATATATAATACCTATCATATATATAAAGGCTATAGGTAACTCATCCATCAATTTTATTGGAATGTTCTTTAAAGCTCTTAAGTTACAAGTTTTGGGTTTTTTTTTTCCTTGTACAGATACTTTGGAAACTGCTAGTCTTTACAATGTAAGACTAAAAGAATTAGCATCAGTTCTTGCTGGAACTTTACACCGCGGTAACATTATTAGGGTGGGCACTATCGTCTCCTGCATAGCATCTGATTACATTAAGTATGTACAACAGACACCATTAATGAGACCATCATGGGACATGATTGTATGAACAACTCCATCCCATATCATCAGATTTTAAAAATGCTCAAACTCGGGGCGCTTGGGTGGTTCAGTAGTTTAGGCATCCCACTCTTGGTTTTGGCTCAGGTCATGATCTCGGGGTCATGGGATTGAACCCCATGTCAGGCTCCCCTCTTAGCAGGGATTCTGCTTCTCTCCCTCTCTCTCTGACCCTCTCCCTATTTGCTCTCTCCCTCAAATAAATGAATCAATCCTTAAAAAAATAAATAAAATTTCTCAAACTTACTAACGTTTATAGAGGAATCTGTGTCATCTCTTCAATTTTTGCTCTTTTCCACTGGTCTGTCATAACTAATTAAAATGTTTTCCATTGCTATATTTCTAGTTGCACATGATTCCATCTTACTTAAAAAGTCTGTTAGACAACAAGCAGTTATTTGATAATAAAACAGTATCTCCTATCTCCTATCTCCTATTATGTGGGGTAAGCTGATATTATGTGCTATTTAATACAGTGTGATGTGAGATACCCTGCACCAGCTATGAATAATTGTTTCTGAAAATATTAATTTTGAATGCAGTCAAGACCTGATACTTGTGCACTTCAAATGTGACTAGTTCAAATCGAGATGTGGTAATAAGTATAAAATACATACCAGATTTCAAAGACTTAGAATAAAAATAAAAAGTAAAATTGCTCAATAATAAATATTATGTCAATTACATGTTAAAATGATTAGATTTTGACTCTATTAAGTTAAATATAAAATATACTATTAAAATTAATTCTACCTCTTCCTTTTTACATATTTCACATGGACACTAGAAAATTTAAGTCCACAAACGTGGCTCTCATTTTGGGCTGCCATTACACTTGTATATGAGAGGACTGCCTTACATTCAACTTGTAGTTTACAGGAAATACAGGAGAAAGAAGTTAAAAGGCACCAACTAGAAATGATTAGCCAAATATAAACTGGGGAAGGTACTACAACAGACCTCCAGAGAGCATGGGTCGCAGACTACTGCTGGTCTGTGTAACCACTTGTTAACAGGCCACAAAAAGACCAAGATCTTGCACAAGAATCTACATCAACTATGTCACATCCTACACAAGCTGCTGCATGGTTCAGATGACATCATTTTCATAGCAAAACTTAGCCAACAAAGAAAACTTGTCCTGTCACATTGGGAGGAGGAGAGGACAACTAGGAAAGACATTTTGGGACAACTGGGGAAATATTAATGTGTGCTGGGGCAAAAAACAGATTAATTGTGCCTTCTCACTCCAGACTATTCTTTTGAACTTCCTGAGGCAGGGTTTGAGAGAGAAGCCAATGAACTTTTCCTAGGTTGGGTTCTAGACTCAAAGATGACGAACCACCTGACAAACACATTGCCCGAGAGACCCTGAGGTTGGCCAGCAAAACTGTTTCTGCTACGCCCCTAAAGCAATGCCTAGACTCTGAACTCATGTCAACAGAAAATGGGTCACCAAAAATATAAGCACCAAAGGGAACATCTTCTGAATTATTCATCTCAGGTGACCAAACAGGGTAATGAGCAAGAGAGATCCTGCCTGAGGTCAGAACCAAAAAGAGTGAGAAACTTAGTCAAAAGATAGAGTTTTCATCCTTTGCAGGTCAGAAGTCTTTGCTAATTTTGTGTCATGAGATATCAGACCGACCAGTGACCCTGTTTGTTGTTTTCCGTACTCCCTCTCTCCAATATGGGAGGTGTTTTTTTCATCTTTATTGTGAAAATTTTTAAACATAGCCAAAAGTTAAAAAAAATCATATAATAACACTTTATTACTCAATTCAACAATCGTCAACATTTCGCTAATCTCTTTTCATCACTTCCCTCATTTTCTTCACAGCAGTATTTTAAAGTCAATACCAAAGATCATGTTATGTCATGAATAAATTAAGTGGGAGTTTTAAACTTTTGTACTATACTGATCTTTTTCTGTAACCATTATATAGTGAATAATTTGCAATGATGAGACTTCATTTAACACATGCAACTAGACCATTAGAAGCTACATGACATGTACATAAGACATAGAGGTCTTGGACGGTATACCTGACCATAATAATAACCTTATGTACCTTTGGTATGTCTCCCGCTGGTAAAGAGGTGACTGCAGTACCAATCGTATGGAGTTAGGGACCTTTGAAGGTGTATATTCACATGTGAAAATGATATGAACACCAAATTGCTCTTTTTGGGTTTCAATCTCTCATATTTCATTGATGAGAAACGTCTTTCCAAGTCAAATATAAAACTCCACTGACTCAAAAATTAATAATGCCTTGTGTTTGTTTCATGCTTTAAAATGTACTCTGCCATGAGAAAACTTTTTATCTTTAAGATGAAATGGATTCTGAACAAATCAAAGGCACAAAAATCTAAATCGAAAACCTAGTCACTCCTTGTGGGATCTGAGCCTGAGGAGGTGAACTACCTTTTTCTTTGTCAAACTCTGGGAGAAAAAAAAAGTCTTGATTTGCATTACCCTCAAGAAATTTACATGAAAATGGAGGTGTTGGAGGTGTGTGTGAAAGACTCTAGCAAGAGACGGAGAAGGAGTAAAGTCGTACAGGATGTTCCTCAGTGCACTGCCACCCTGGTAGGCAAACTTCCTTTGGCACTGAGCTTCAGAGGATACACACTGTCAGCCAGAATATTGAGGGTGCTAAGATCTCGGGCAATGTAAAAATTCTCTTTACCGGCTGCTGGGAAGCAGGGACTATTCCAGAGGTTTCTTCTAGGTTGAGCCTTCTTCTAGGTTTCCTGGCTTCTTAGTGACACAGCACACTTGTCAGGGGTACAAAAGTCTAAAATAGGTCACCCACCTCTCGGTAAAGAGGTTTTGTTCGCATCAGGTTAAAAAAAAATGCTTATTCATTCTAAAACAGCCTCCAGGAGAAATGGCAGTGACATTGAGACGTCCTAGGATATCATAAGGAGATTTTCATCTAAGAACTTCTTTGAGGTCATTATTTTCTGGCTGAAGATTTGTTTGGGTTTCTCTTACTATATTAATTTTTAAAATTACATTTTTCAAAACTTTTAGCTAAAATAAGTTTACCTAATTTGTTATCTATGTGAAGCATGTAAGCTTGTCATTGTGGTCCTCTATTTAATCATGACATTGAAAGTGTACTTCAGTAGCATAAGAAAAATAAAAGGACTAATTGTGCAAATAGACCATGGCTGGCCCATGTAGAACAACAGAACTTTGACCCACAACTTCTGCAGCAATAGGCCCAGACGATCAGTTTATCAGACAGCTGGCTTTCTCAGTATGTGCCCTTGCTTCCACTCAGAAGCAACCAGAGAAAGGCAAATATACACCCTAAATCAATCTCAGAAGAGGCTCTAATATGCCCACCTCCAGCTTCCCCAGCCAATTCTCTCCACCCAGGGCATACCTGAGCCTTCCTTTTTTTCCCACTATAAAGCGCTCCCACTCTTCTGCCTGCCTTTGAGTCTCTGCCAAACACAAGGGACAGTGGCCAACTTTCTTTCTATAGCAAGCCCTAGATAGATAGTCTACATTTGTTCCAGTAGGGATGGTCTTTGCTTATTCCCATAGTTTCCTCAAGGTGTCACCAAAACCGTATGCTCTGTACTCTGCTGTGAACTCCAGTGTTTGACCAGGTGCTGTGTCCACAGAATCTTCTTGGCATTTGCTGCTGGCAGCCTGTGGAGGTCTTGCCAAAGTAGAAGTCGGCACCGGGTTTCATCCCCACTCCCTTTGCCTTGAGATCCTTGGCTCTTTATCCTCAGTTTGGTAATGAGGCTTTATTATTCATTCTCATTTGTTTGGATCCTAGATGTAAGGAGGTTGCTCCTTTTCGTTCTGTTTTTGCTCTTTTGTGCTACTGTTTTGTGTTGGGCCATTTAAAAGCACTGTTCATTAGGAGAAGGAGAATCACATCAGCAAAATGTAGGCAGAGACCCTATAAACCTATTGTTCCAGCCAGCCCCACAGACTGGTGAGTTTGTAGTTCTCACAGAAGCCATGTTCACTTGGACAAACTTTGCTGTGGGTTATCAGTAAAACCAGACAAGGCCCTTTCCCCCTTCTCATTTTTTTTTGAGCTTGGCTTGGATCCAAAGAGAACATTCTCTCTGGTTTTCCAGATTCTGTCAGGTGGAGTGATTGGGGCAGCATGGCGGGGGGGTAGGGAGGTGGGTAGGGTGGGTACCAGTTGTCAGGTCTGTGCTCATAGGCAGCCAACCATTAGGTTGGGGCCCTGAAACTAGAGGTGAACAAGAATTACAAGCATTTCATTCCTACTCCCCATGGCTGACTCTCATGGGGTGACTCAGTCTAAACCCTCTCCCCTACATGTAAAACCCCCTGCCTCTTCAGTGTACTCTCTCTACAATATAATTTTATATTATAAACTCTTAAAATATAAATTCTTGTGCATACCTTTCCAAATGACATAATTTCATGAGGCATGACTTAGGTCTTCCATATTCGCTCTGGGAAATGCTTGATTTGAATAAAATTGGTCATTTGTGAGGTATCTCGGGAAAGAACAGGAGTAAGATTTCACAAGTTCAATGGGCAGCACCTTATGACAGATATGCAGACTCCAAAGGAAATTTTGACACAAACCTTGTCTCAATGAAAAATTCTTTGGCCAAAGCAAATGAGCTAACTGACAAACTGGAGCAAGAACAAACTAGACTTCTTTTCCTAGTGGATATTCTCCCTTCTGTTGTCCTATTGCCTCCCTACATCCGGTTGTCCTTCTAATCCTTACCCATCTGATCTCTCTCTTCTTCCCTTGTCCAGAGCTGCTATCTTTCCCCTAAAACTCTAATACCTTCAAATACCAGTTGCTTCCAAGGATTTATTTCTCCCATGAGCCACATATACAGGCAACTGTAATTTAAACCTTGGACTCCAGCTGAAACAAGAGCTATTAATAAAGATTTCCCTAAACCAAGACAAGACCAGCAGCTACAAATGGGTTCAGTTCCAGACCATTGCAATAACAGCGCTCAATGCATTGGCAGTGCAGAAAATTCAAATGAATTTTTTGGTTTCCCAGTACATATAAAAGTTATGTTTACACTATACTGTAGCCTATTAATCGTATACTAGCATTTTGTCTGAGAAACAATGTACATACCTTAATTTAAAAATACTTAATTGCTTAAAAAAAAAACTAACTACCATAGAAACTTTCAGTGAGTCCTAAGAACTGATCATAGATCACCATAACAGATATAATAATAATGAAAAAGTTTAAAACATTGTGAGAATTACCAAAATGTGACACAGAGACTCAAAGTGAGCAAATGCTCTTGGAAAAATGGCACCAATAGATTTGCTCAATACAGGGATGCCACAAACCACGAATTTGTAAACAAAACAAAACAAAACAAAAAAAATAAAAAACAAAAATAAAAAACCAGTATCTGCAAAGCACAATAAAGCACATAAAACATTGTACGCCTGTGTTCATAGACTTTAGAAACCTTCTGGGTAGCCTTGGGTTATTTGACCCATATTAACTTGTACACATATTGGTTGGAACCTCATATCAAATGCTAGAAGACAAAAGCTGATTAGATTCATCTGGAAAAGGACCTACAGGATCCTTCTTGATTTTCTTTTAGTTCTAGTGTTATATTAGCTTCAGGAGTTTAATAAAGTGATTCAACAATTCCATGTATTACTCAGTGCTTATCAAGATAAGTGTACTGCTAATCCCCTTCACCTATTCACCTATCCCCCACCACCCACCTCCCCTCTGGTAACCATCTGTTTGTTCTCTATACTTATGAGTCTGTTTTTTGGTTTGTCTCTCTTTTTTTTCCTTTGTTGGTTTGCTTTCTTTCTTAAATTCTAACATGAGTGAAATCATATGGTACTTGTCTTTCTCTGACTGGCTTACTTTGCTTAATGGCAAGAATTCTAGCTCCATGGCAAGATTTCCTTTTTTATGGCCAAGTAATAGTCCATTTTATATATATATATATATATATATATATATATATATATATATATATATATACACGCACCCCATCTTCTTTCTCCATTCATCAATCGATGGACACTTGAGTTGTTTCCATAATTTGGCTACTGTAAATAATACTGCTATAAAAATATGAGAGCATATATCCTTTTGAATTAATGTTTTCATATTCTTTGGGTAAATGGCCAGTAGTGTGATTACTGGATCTTATGATAATTTTAATTTGTTGAGGAACCTCCACACTGTTTTCCACAGTGGCTGCACCAATTTGCCTTCCCATCAACAGTATACAAGTGTTCCTTTTTCTCCACATCCTTGCTAAAACCAGTTGTTTCTTGTATTTTTTATTTTAGCCATTCTGACAGGTGTGAGGTAATATTTCTTTCCAGAATATACCCAAGAATCAAAAAGGGGCCTGAAAAGTGGGACAAAATCTCCTAAACTACATCCCAAAAGTTTTGAATACAAATCAGTTGTATTATAATTTTCTCTGCAAATAGAGAAATGATAAAACAAGAAGAGATTTTCATAACAGACCAGGCAATACTTTATCTTTAATTAATTTATTTATTTGAGAGCAAGAGCACATGTAGAAGCCAGGGGCAGGGCAGAGGGAGAGGGAGAGAAATATTCAAGCAGACACTCTGCTGAGCCCAGAGCTCTACACGGGGCTGAATCCCAGGATCCTGAGATCATTATCCGAGCCAAAATCAAGAGTCAGAAGCTCAACCCGCTGGGCCACCCAGGTGCCCCTTAGACAATACTTTCTAAATTGAAAGTTAAAGAAGGTGCCATTGTAATAGGAGTTCTTTCATCTCATTTTGTCAATGGAATTAAACCTGAAATTAGAGACCTAATTCAAAAACAGAAATCAAAATGAGAGACAGGGTCTTTGCTTGAATTACAATACCAGTATAGCATTTTAAAAGAGCTCTCTAATAAAATTAGACAGGACCCCAAATAGGCTTATGACCTTGCAGATCAAACAGTTACGTGACCTAATTTACCACCTTTTGACAAGAACATGTGTAAATAATATACACAGAAGGAACACTGGAAAAAATACTGCATTTTTTTTACAAAAGAGAAACCAAGATACAGAAATATCCCATAGTTCAGATCAACGAT
The DNA here is from genome assembly GCA_028646535.1 of Procyon lotor. Classification (NCBI taxonomy): domain Eukaryota; kingdom Metazoa; phylum Chordata; class Mammalia; order Carnivora; family Procyonidae; genus Procyon; species Procyon lotor. The sequence continues at coordinate 2,592 of JAQQSY010001199.1, read as the reverse complement.
GGTTCTCTTAGGAAGGAAAACATACCTAATATTTTGCCTTACGCTTAACACTTAAGGCCAATTAATTATAAATATAGAGTTACCTTCATCAATTTCTAACAGACATGAGCAATATTCTTTCTACATTAAACACCGCTAACTGCCCAATCTCTGAATTCTTCTGAGAAAACATACAACAACAATGATAAGTATTTCAAATAACCCACATACAATCCCCATCTCCTAACCCTTAACTGTAATCCTTGGACACTTAACTAAAAATATTTCTTCCTGTTCCATGATACCACTCTTGCAAATTGAGTAAGGACTTACTTTGCAAATGGCATTGTACAAATGCACAGCATAAAAACTATTCCTTGTGGTTCCAAAGCACTCCTATAGTCAAAATTAAATTGTATCTGTCCTGGATATATATTTTTTCCTTTTTTGTTATACTTGATGCAGATTCAGATCTTGGTACCATACTTGACATTCTGTGGGCTAAAATTCCAACGGCATAGGAAAAATAATTTGATCAGAGCCTAGGGAAGTTGACATAGACCCTACTGTTACCTAAACTTTCCCAATATCTTTTGAAGCCAAAAACAAAGGAAGGGCCCAAACTTATATTTGAAAGACTTCTATGCAAAGATCTTCTTAGACCCTGTAGTAGCTCTGTAACACTTCTATCTCGCCATATATAAGCCAAACAGATGAAGATCTCAGGTTTTTCCTAGATCTCAAGGCCATCAACAAAATTGTTTCCCTTACTGCCCAGCAGTACCTAACCCAAACACCATCTTGATATTGATTCTGCTTCAGGCCACTTATTTCACCGTAATGGATTTCTGCTTTGCCTTTTTCGGTATGCCTCTACACCAGGGGAGTCAATACCTTTTGCTAATCTCTGCTAAACACAAGTAATAGTGGCTATTTTCCTTACAAAATACTAAAAGTGATCTACACAGGGGCTCTGATTCTAATAATAGCAAAGTAACTTATGTCTTATTCACCCATACACATTTATAACACATATGAAAGGCTGAATAAAAGTATTTAAATACAGAAACTCTCAAAGGCACTCAAGAAGGAGCTTACCACAATTATAGTTGGAAATTTCAACACTCTTCTCTTGGTAATTGATGAAACAAGTAGTTGAAAAATCAGTAAGGATATACAAAACTTGAATAGCACAAATCAACTGACATCATTCAATTGAAATTTACATAACAAAATGCCCAATGACAGGATATACATTCTTTTAAAATGCCTTTGGAATGTGTACAGAAATGGACTATACAGTGGGCTGTAAATCAAGTCTGGATGACTATAGAAAGACTGAAATGATTGAATATTTTGAAAAACAAAATCATACTTTATAACCTCTTAGCAGAAAACAACAAACGAATAAAACAAAACAAAACTACAGACTTAAATGTCTTCAGTTGGGAATTCTACTGATTATTAAAGGAATATATAAAGCCAATGTTACATAATATCTTTTAGAAAATATAAAATGAGGGGCACCTGGGTGGCTCATTTGGTTAAGCAGCTGCCTTTGGCTCAGGTCATGATTCCAGGGTCCTGGGAGCAACCCTGCATCATCATCATCATCATCATCATCATCATCATCATCATCATCATGTGGCTCTCTTCGCAGTGGGGAACCTGCTTCTTTCTCTCCCTCTGCCTGCTGCTCTACCAACTTTTGTGTGTATGTCTCTCTCTCTGCCAAATAATAAATAAATAAATAAATAAATAAAATCTTTAAAAAAAAGAAAATGCAAAATAAAATAAATAGTTCCCATTGTACAAGGTCAGTATTATCTAGATACTAACACTAAAAGAATATATGACAAGAAAAGAAAATTACAGGTAAACATGTCTCATGAATATACACACACAAATCCTTAATGATATTAGTAGGTCAAAACAAACATAGGTAAGGGATAGCAAATTATGAATGGATATAGTTATCCTAGGAATGAAAAGTTAGGTTGATATTTGAAAAGCCAATCAATGTAATTCTCGAAATTAATAGATAAAAGATTTTAAAAACCCTCACCAAATGGTCATCTAAATAAATAATAATTAATTATTATTAAAGAAAAATAATTTGGTGAAATTCAACACCAGTCATTATTTGTGCAAACAAGGAACTGAAGGAACTTTGTCAACTAGAGTTTTGTTTGTTTTTCTAACCCTGCCCAAAAAACCTCCTGGTAACACACATACAATTTTGATCAAAGGTGATGTGATGAGATTCCATAGAAATTTTCTATACAAGTGACAAGTTACTCCTTGTACATGAGGGATGGAGAAAAATTTCTTCCCTCTGTTTATATACAGGAAAGGATATAAAAGGAGAAAGGAAGACCTTTGATCCTTGGAGACAGGATGGAAAGGATCTTGGGTTCTGACCTTAACTTGTGGAATGTCAATAAAATCTCTCTTCAATAATGAAGAGCTGCATGTGCCTGAGTTTTTATGACCTAGAAATGACTCCTGAAGAAAACTCTGTAATGCTTTTCAATGACAAACAGACCCTTACACACTCGCACATGCACACACATATATATACATGCAAATCTGCTAACTGAAATAATGTCATGC
>JAQQSY010001197.1:0-14560 GCA_028646535.1 Procyon lotor | reverse complement strand
CCAAAAAAGTTTCCTACAGGACGGACTAGACAATCTGAGACTAAATGAAGGAGTGGGGAGATGGAGGAACATCTACTACAAAGGCTTGGCCATGATGAAGGTCATGGCCCATTTGGGGGAACTGCAACTCATTTAAGTCTGACCACAAACCTTTGAAGTGGGTACAATTATCATCTCATGTACAAATGAGAAACTGAGACCTAGAGAAGTATCTTGCCTTGAGTTACACAGCTAAAAAGTGACAGATCTAGGATCTAAACTCAAGCAGTATATTCCCCAGGTCTGTCATCCTAACCTCTACTGTGTAACATTACTCATTTAGTCCAGGGCCTCAATCCATAGTAATTGTACTGAACAGAGGTAGTTTTGTTGACTTTTTTTGTTCAATGAGTCTTAAATTTCAAGTAAGCAATTCCCCCCCCACCAAATCTCCCTTTAGGAGAGAAGGCATATTTAAAAGTACACCAAAAGTTATTAGGAATTTGGTCAAAAGCTGATGCACATAAGCTGATCCTCTATACCTTTTACATTTATGACTTTAATTATAATTTTTAAGACCCATTACTGTCATCTCCCTTAAAGATAAGGAAGCTAAATATCAGAGAGGTTAACTATTTTTCCACTGGTCCCCCAGTGGCAAAGCTCAGACTACATCCAGGATGCCCAAAATCCTTGTTTACTCCACTCTTCTCACTTCATTTCCTCAAAGAGAAATAGACATTAATGTAATTATTTAGAAAGAACCCATTAAATAATTCATAGAAAGAGGTTTTTATTTAAAGATTTTATTTATTTATTTGACACAGAGAGAGAGAGATCACAAGTAGGCAGAGAGGCAGTCAGAGAGAGAAGAGGAAGCAGACTCCCTGCTGAGCAGAGAGCCCGATGCGGGGCTCGATCTCAGGACCCTGAGATCATGATCTGAGCGGAAGGCAGAGGCTTTAACCCACTGAGCCACCCAGGCACCCCTAGAAAGAGTTTTTTAGTTTAGTGCCTTGCTAGGTTCTGGCAGTGTAAAATAAATGGGTCACAGTCATGATCCTCAAAGATACACATGTGGAAGGAGACAGACGTGAGGAAAAATAATCTCCGTATTCCACAAGCAGCCCACCCCTGAACATTATAACTTGTACTGGGAAAAAAGTAAACTCAAATCTAAGGGAGAGATTAGGGTAGTTTCTTGAAAGAGGTAACATTTGATTTGCATTTTGAAATGCTATTCATTTCACTAGAGAGTAGGATTTCAGGCAACAGAAATCATATAGATCAATTATCAATTGCTCATTTAAAAACCACTGTGGGGCAGGCTATATGCTGCATACTGGATTACAGGAACAGGCAAGATAATAAGGTTGCTGTCTGTGTGCATCTTTATTTTAGTGGGAAATTTGGAGTGTTGACTACAGGTGATTTGTCTTTTAAAAGTAAAATAAAAATGTTTCATAAGAAGATTTAATTTGGGGATAGAGAGAAGAAGGAAGTAGAGATATTTCTGAGGAAGTGACATTGAAGTTAAAGCCTAGAGGATAATAGAATTATCTACTCTTAAGTGGAAAACAGAGAAGGAAGAACATTGAGAGACAGTAACAATACCATGTCTAATGGTCCTGATGCAATGATCAGCTATGCATGAAGATGAGCATTATTTACACATAGTGTGGCCTAAGATGGTTCTAGAAAGGTGGGCAGGGACAGGTCAAAGAATACCCAGGGCAACAACAATGAAGCCATTCAAGGATTCAAAGAGAAAGGAGTTGAAATGATCAAATTTGTACTAAGACTTACTTGGATCCCATGGGCAAAGCCACAGGGTGTGAAAGACACTGGATACTCAGGAATTGAAGATAATTTTGTAAGGCTGGAGTTTAGGGCCTGAGGTTGAGAGTCATAGGAAATTCAGGCTGGAGTCAGATCCTGTCTCAGGGTAAGACATGGATTTTATCCAGCAAAGAATCAAGATATCTTGAAGGTTTATATGCAGGAAAATAAAATTTTCAGACCGTAAGAATTGTGCCCAGAAGATTTGTGTGCATCCAGGATACTGATTTACTAATATAGATGACTGGACTGACAGATTTTATAAGTATTTTGCAAAAAGGTGGAAAGAAAGAAAAACAATGTGTGCATTTCAATTAACCAGAGCTGCCTGGTTATGCTTCCCAGTTATTTGAAGTTTGCTGAAGACCTCAAATGTAAAAAAAGAAACAAACTCAGACATGGCAGAGAAGGGCAACTAAGACCTTGCTACAATGGCTAGTGGGATGGATTTTCTGGCAAACCTATGTGAGCTCCCCAGGGAAATGCCTGGGCATATACCAGAATACTGCCTGCCTATGTGATGCAACCTAATTCTGCCTCTACTTGCTACAATTTTACTTTATGCCTCTGGGTGGTAATTACAGATTGTTTGATCTTAGTTGGTAAAATACTATTCAATTTCCCCTGAAGACATCAGAGATATATATACTATAGTAAAAATATTTTCCCATGCCACCATTTGAATTTCAAGCATAGATTTCTACTCATTTAATTTCTAGCTACTTACACAGGGTTTTTTTACATAGAAACTGAGTGCAAATTAAAAATATAAGAACATTACTCGTGTTTCTTAAGGTAAAGATGGATGGATGTCCAGTAAATTACACCTACTCTTATGGACTTTGCTGTTGATGAGGTTCATGAAGGTTAGAAAATGATCTTCAGAAAATGAAGGTTAACTACTTGATCAATCTAGACTGGCTGCCTCTCATTACACAGGCTACATCCTGATGATTAGACAAATAAATGAACAGATTAAACAGATGTTGTAGAGGCGCCCGTGTGTCTCAGTCATTGGGTGTCCTCCTTCGGTGCACGTTATGATCTTAGCGTCCTGGGATCGAGCCCCACATTAGGCTCTCTGCTCATTGGGAAGCCTGCTTCTCCCTCTCCCAATCTCCCTGCTTGTGTTCCCTCTCTCACTGTATCTCTCTCTGTCAAATAAATAAAGTCTTTAAAAAAAATACTTTTATACAGATGTTGCAAGAGACACCTAAGTTCAGAATTTGAGAGGTAACTTTGGAAATTCAGTGGAATTCTATCGCAATAATTTTCTCAATCCTATATCTCATACATTATCATGGTCCAATTTTTGCCCTTCAATTCATTGTAACCACTCATCTTAGTTTCTCTAAAAAACTAGAAGCAGTCCTTTTCACACTTCCTTTGTCATAAAGAGGTGCCATTCTGTTTAACAACTTATGAGGCTGCCATATGGTAAAGGCACTTGTGGTGGTGGCAGACTCAGGACAGAGTCAAAGATCTTGGAATTGTCCAATGATTAAATAAACTTCATTGATTTATTCACAAGGAATAGGAAAGGAAATCACACCTGAACTCAGTGTCATTGCCATCGTGGAAATGTGAATCAGTTTGTATCCTTGTTAATCTGATGACATGTATAGCTTTAAATTTGGAAGGTTCATGCTTTCTGTTTACTTCATTACACTGTATCATGTGCCATTAAATAGCAGGTGAAATAAATATGATTTTTAGATGTACATGAAATTTTTATTATACATCCATTAAAAAATGTCTTTGAAACAAGGGAAAGGACTCATGTTTTGTGTAGACTGTCTTCAAAATACTAGAACCTCTCCATATTATGATAGAGATGATGTAAGTTTGGGAAGTGATCAAATTAACATAGTTTGTAGTAAAATTTGAAGTAATATTCTGCAAACACATTAGCAATAGTGTTAGCATTTGAATTTACTCATCAACATAAAAAACATTAAAATGCTTTGTTTTCCTTTGTTTCTGAGAAATACAGAATAGCACTAAATCAATAGTATGGCAGCCCCACTTTCAGATGGCACATAATCTTGAGGAGAATAGGTATGTATAAGTTAAGTAGTAGAGTGGTTAAAAAGTTTTGGAGCATTAAAGATCACAGAAAAATGAATGACATGATACACATACATGATGGACTGGGAACCAAATTAGCAATAAAGACAGTAAATGCTCTGAGGTCATGTGCTACACAGTGCAGTTTGTTGGTGCTGTCAAGAAGATTTTGTAGGGAAGTTAGATATTAAGAGGCAATAAAGCACTAGTAGAAAATGGGCAAATGGAAAAGCTAGGGAAAGGATTTTACAAAGGGAGCAGTGGAACACGGGGGGTAGGTTAACAGATACAAGGAAAAAGAGAAGGGCATCCAGTGTTAACATCAGGCAGTGACCAAATTAGTTGGGATGCAAGGTTCTGGATTCATATATTCACGAAGGGGGATAGCAGAAAATAGGCTGAAATGTTAAGAGTTTAGCCAAACTCTCCTTGAAACTTTCCATTGGTAGTCTTCCACTTCTCCTGATCTTTGATGGGGTCTGGACTTCCGGGAGATTGTGCTAGATGTCGTCAATTCCCTGGTTCAGTTCATCTCCTCATATTCAGAATCCAAATGTGGAGCTTGGTACAAGCTGGTTTTTCCAAAAGAAGAATGTAGATGACTGCAAAACCCGTTTCTGGAATGTGCATCTCAGTTTGCCTTTTATCTTAACTGTTGGGTAGCTACACTTTGAAATCCTGCCACCGTTTCCTCTAATCTCCCAAAGTGAAATTATTTCCTGTTTTGGATGCCCATCTTCCCTAAATTTTCAGAGGCACTGCAAGGCAGTTTCATCATCACAGGTGCCTGGGCTAGGAGCTGTTCTCCAATAGATATAAAATGACACTATAATTTATCATACACCTGAAAGAAGTGCTATCAATAACTCCATGGGTGTACAAGATGCAAATGAGATGGTCTTGGGAAATCAGGGTTAACAGTCACCCTATTTAATCTTTCTGTCACTTAATTCTGTCAATTCCTTATTTTAACTCTCTTAAAGTTTCTACTTTCCTTTCCATTGCTTCTGTGCCCATCCGTACCCTGAATTTTGCAGCACCCTCCTCACTTCCTTGTTGGTCTCAACCCTTCTTCCTTGTGATACATGTACCTGAAAATTTACTTCTGATGCCACTTTCCTCCTCAAGAATCTATAGCAAATCTTTAGTGTCTCTCCTCCCAAAAACTAAGGTCCTCTCTCTGGCTTTTTAGGACCATCTTGATCTACATCTAACTACGTGCTACTGTCTTCTACTACTTCTAACCACACTGGATTCCCCAGAAGTATCCTTTTTTTATTATTATTATTTTATATTATTTTGGCTTTTGCAAATGAAACTTGGATAACCTAGAAGGTCTACATCTATACCATCATGTCTTTCTATGTTTTTCTTCTAATCAAGCTATATAATCCTTAAGAATTGAATCAATCCTGCTTCCTTTCTTAGAGCCTTCTCTGATACTAAACTCTCCTCCAAACTTAATAACCTTGTATCTAGTCCTTGATAAACCACAAAGCTTTTGTATTCACACTCCCTTTTGGTACCACTATTATAGGTTTGTATTTTTAAACAAATTTCTGTAACTAAATTGTTAATTCCTTGAGGATAAATAATAGGGTGTCATGTGTCATTGACATGAAGTGTGTTTTGAAATATTTGATAAGCTAATGTCTTTCCCACCAAAATCACTTTCTATTCCCCTCCTGACTGATCTGCTTGGCCACTTCTAGAAACAAAACAAGATTTTTAAAAAGCCACTGTTTTCATTTCATAATTATCTACTTGAGAAAATCTAAAGCAATAATAGCCTCTTCTTACTAAATGAAATAAATAAATTCTAATATGTGGCAGTATTAGTATTCTTCATCTCCAATGTCTATGACTAATTGACCAAATCATTCCAATAAAAACAAACAGTTTGCTTTCTTATGCATAATGATTCATATGTAAAAATTTCTTACCTGGGATTATTCCTGGTAAATTTTAAATCTGGCATCGTTCCTTGTCCTTTTATATTTTTCTACCTTTTGAATGCCTTGTTTGCATGCCTTGTGTAAACCTAAAGCTAGCAGCTGTGATTCTGCTGAATCCTCCATTTGACTCAATGACCTGATTGTTTTCCTCCAACCTCCGTCGGCCAGTCACAGGGGTTCTTGAATCAGTGTCTATGATAACGTGGAATCAATGGCTCAGAAACTATCTCAGGAAAGTGGGCGTCACCATTCTAGATTATTATGAGACCATCACCAACATGGTCCCTACTCAGAGTTGCAAAGGTACGGGGAAGAACATCTTGCTTTGTTCCTTCTCTCAACTTCTAGAACCTGTCTTTTTGAGTCCTATTCAGGAAGAAAGGAAACCTTAATATCCTACTTCTGGTTTCCATTTTATTTTTTCTGTTATCTCTCAGACATGAAAAAGGGGTAAGGTCTTTTTTGTAGCTACCCTCCCTCTTCCTGATTTTAACAGTGGACTGGTTGTTCTAAGTGCCAGAACCTCCAGGTTTGGGCCTGGAGTATGTTAAAAGAGAGAGCATGTCCTTCTGTCTATAAAGCCAGCCTTTTGTTGCTATGCTCTCACAAAGAGGCTAAGTCTCAGCCTTTCCTACTCTGAACTAGACTTTGCAGAGCAAATTAAGACCCAACATTTTAATATTTGAAAAGTAAGTATCTGGATTATATTCATGAATTAGATAGAACACCTCTATTTGTTCTTTACTGATAGAAAAAATTCCTTGCAAAATGTACTCCTGAGTGAAGGCACTGGTTTTCATAGTTAAACTCTAGTAGTACATAGCTTTAAAATCATTTCTTACAATTCTACAATCATATGTAATATCTGTGGTTATAAAAACATGGAGCTTCAGTTTCAGTGTTCATTGCAGTTACCCCAAATATCTTAAAAGAAGTTAAAAATACCAGCATCCTGTAGAGCATCATCTTGAGCAAATAATTACTGTTACTGTTTTGGTACTGAAGTATAATTGACATACAGTATCTTATTAGTTATTGTTGCTGTTAATTATTTATCTATTGCACCCTAAAATTATTCACTCAGAATGATGACATTGATAATATACTGCTGGAATTTTAAGAGATGAAAGTAGCCTGCTAACCCTTTGGTTCTTCTCTCTTTTCCTTTCAATTCAATGCTCATTCATTCAGCATTTATTAAAAACCTATTTTGAACTAAGCCCTTCATGGGGTGGAGTAATAGAGATAAAAGATAATAAAAGTGGGTCCTCTACCAGAGGAGCTCACATACTTATTGTGTGCCAGATATTTTCTTTACACTATTCCTCCTTACTTTCATTAATTTTATAATATAATAGCTTCCCAGACATATGGCAGGTATGTCTCTGAATGAGAAGAATAGCAGAGTCTAAGAGCAGTCACTCTTTTACCAAAGAAATTAATGCTCCACTCTTCATTCATAAGTTCAGTTGTTCATTTAAACTTTTGTAAATTCATTCATTTATTCATTCATTCCATTATCATTTATTGAGTAGTTATGGTGAGTCAACTGCGGCAGTTGGCCTCTGGACATAAGCCATCTAGCTTGGCCTTCAAAGTCTATACAAAGTCTATACAAAGTCTATCGACTTAGTATACACAACAGTGCCATAATAGAGTGACGCGAATGTGAAACCGGGAGGGACGGACTGCTTTGGTGGAATGGGAACCCTTCACAGAGGAATGGATAACTTGAATTGATGTTAAGAAATAGAAATTTGTGAAATAGTTAAGTGGGAAAGAGCAATCTTGTTCAAGTAAACTGTATACACCGAAGTGTGGAGGCTGAGAAAACATAATTTTGTTAAGCCTGCAATATAGAGTACTCCAAGGGGCCTACTTCAATTTTGTTGGATATAAAAGTGTGCCCCGTTGAAACATGGTATTTCCTATCCTTCCTTGCAAATAAAGGTGAAGACTGGGAATGTAGCCCAGGCTTGCTGATGAGTTAAAAGTGGTTATTGTGGGGGTGCCTGGGTGGCTCAGTGGGTTAAAGCCTCTGCCTTCGGCTCAGGTCATGATCTCAGGGTCCTGGGATCGAGCCCCTCATCGGGCTCTCTGCTCAGCAGGGACCCTGCTTCCCCTTCTCTCTCTGCCTGTTTCTCTACCTGTTTGTGATCCCTCTGTCAAATAAATAAAATCTTAAAAAAAAAAAAAGTAGTTGTTGTGGAGGAAAGCCTCCAGGTAAATTCCTTAAAAGGGGAGCAGCTCAGCTAGGATGGGCCTTTGCCTTTTTTCCCTTCCTGTTCTTCCTGCCTGGAATGTGAAAATGATGCTCAGAGGAAGAACAATGCCCTGTGCCACAAGGCAATAAGCAAGTGCTAAGGATGGCAAAGCAGAAAGAGGCAAGGAGCCGGCAACCCTGAGGCTAGATTGAAAAACTGTTGACCCTCCACTGCCTATCACAGACTTATTACCAGACGGTAAAACTCCTTAATTAGTTAAGCCACTGTTTTTCAGGTTTGTGTTACTTGAGCAAACTGGTGGAGTGAACCTGAACAGACTAGAGGAGGCCACCCCAAAATAAACCCCGTGCAGTTACTGAGTTTGAACGGTGTCTGGTAGAGGTTCTCGAACTTTAGTATTTTTGAGAATCACCAAAAGTACCTGTAATAAATTCCTTTTAATTTATTTTATATAAGTTAAAATTATATAATATATATTAATATATTTTATATTTTAATATATGTAGTATACTATATACTACAGGCACTGTTCTAAGAACTTAACAAGTATTAATTAATTTGGCTTTTATAAGAACTCTGTGCAGTAGGAACTACTATTATCCCAACTCATAGATACGGAAATGGAGGTACAGAGATATTAAATAACTGAGCCACACAACTGTTTATGCTGCCTCTCTAATCTTTGGCCATCATAGATTTATTATTTATATTTCAAACTACTTATTAGGGAGCACAAAAAATCCCATGATTTATTCAACTATAATGAGAATAAAGACATTAGCACCATATGGCTGTTCTGAGACACAAGCATCTGGAGAAATGAAGATCTTGTAATAAAAGCATCTAGCATGAATTCAAATCTCATGGGCTGTGATGTTAGTTTTGACAAGCAAGTTACTTTGCTAGCCTAGCTAATTCCCAAACATCTGTTTCTTAATTTCTTAATTTCTGGGTTTTATGAATTTGAAAATACTCAAGGGTCTGGAGCTGTAACCAATATAAATATAGTGGGTCTACAGTAACATTTTCCCAAATATTTTTTTCCTTAAACAGTTGTTCTACGAGATGTCATATTTTAAAAAAGTCTTCCTATTTAAACAAATTTGGGAAATATTAGGTCAGCAAAGTCTTTATACTGCAGGATTTGTCAGAACCTTGATATGACAAGCCCACTGTAAAGCTCCAAGAGAGAAATATATATAGTATTTTCCAAAAATTTGACCTTGGAATCCTTTGTTTTCTGAGTTTACAGTGGTAGTGTTGTTTCAAAGAATATAATTCCAAAAATGATAGCTAACTGTGTACTCAAATTTAAATTTTTTATTTTGCACAACTCAAAATAATATTTTTGGCAGAACTGTTCATAAAAGATTTTCTGCAAGCTGCAGATACTCATTGGTATGTGCAGTCATGTAGATGATAGAACAGAGGAGGAATAAAGAGAATTGAAACACTGCTAAATGTAACTTTATCTCCTTCGCATACATAAAAAGCACTGTCTTAGGAATAATTTCTAAGTATTTATATTAGTTTCTAAATTCCTTTTAATTTATTTTAGCACTTTGTTCTAAATTTTTTCTGTTCCTGCCTTTGAGTTCTGCTGTTTCCTCTTTGAGCTCTGCAAGATGCAGAGTTTTGTGTATTTCCCTCTTTCTTTTTCTTTCCCTAATCATAAAGCTGTAACTATAAAATGTAAAAATGAAATATTCATCTCCTTCATCCACCCAGCAGAAATCTCTTTTCATCATCTGAAGTAAGTGGGAGAAGTGATTTTAATGTATGCAGGATAAAAATCAAATCATCTTTTTCTTAATGAGCTAAATAAGCTGAGAAATGTTATGGAGAAACTGTGTGGTAAATAGTAAATAAATATGCTTGAACTTCTCTACTAAGGAAAATGCTCTTGTTAATGTTGGTGCTTTACTGTGCTGATTTCACCAAACATGAAACAAAATTTTAATAAGTTGATTATGTAAACTCAAGTCTCTGAAAGGATTGTTGGATTTAAGAAGAGATATGATAAAGCATTCATTTCAGATATTTTTCAATTAAATATTTCAGCAGATTAAAAAAAGAAAAATTTGTCATATAAGGTGATGAAGGACCAGTTAAGCCAACAATTTAGTGTAGGTCACTTGTGGCCTTGTTTTTTTATCAAAACACTGCCTTCTCCCACAGTCTTATGAAAAACACTTCTCCACTGAATTCAGGTTTTCTCTTCTCTGGGGAATATGCATTTCTAACGGAGTGACTATTTTGGAGTATCAGTCTCATATTGCTTACTCTGTGTGTGACTGACTTACTTTGTGTGTGACTGACTGTGTGTATGTCTCTCTCTCTCCTTTCTTTTTCTTTCTTTTTTTCCCCCATTTTCATTATTAGAAGTCAGGTGATTTTTTAATACATCAGGTTTATTTTTATTATTTTATTTTTTAGGAAAGGAGATGGCTACATATTTATTGCTACTGTTATTCACTAATTCCCAAATATATAAAAAGGATACAAACGTGAATTAAAGGCAAATTCATTTTTGTGCAAAGAAATGTCCTATCATTTGGGTAGACAAGCAGTAACAGAATTACAAATCCTATCAATGAGATTATAAGATCTCCATATAGCTGAGTGCTCATTTCCACACTCCAACAAAAATTCCCAGTCCTCTGATTTTTGCGATGAAATAAAAATTAAGTGAAATTTGAATATTGGCATATTCTCCAAGCTTTCTATTCTATTTCTGCTTCATATCTTTGTACAGATATTATCAACCTGTGGTTTCCTAAGAAAAATGGTAATCTCATTTGAATAATTAATCAGCCAAACAATGTCTTTCCGTGTCCTATTGAAAATGTATCTAAGTCCAAGTGAGTAACTGATGCATATTAAAAAATCAAAGTTTTATAACCCCAATAATAAAAGAACAACAACATATGAAATATCTACTGTGTACTTGTCACTGGACATAACAAGTAAGTAATGACTGAGGTTAGTTTTTCATTGAGGCTAATTAGTTACCATTTTGCTTGACCTTAGTTTGGATTTCTAGCCATGGCCAATTGGCTCATAAATGAAAATCCATAGAAATATAGGGCAAATCACTGTTTTTACCCGGATTTTTTTTAAGTTTAGATTCATGATCTGTGCTTTAGTTTTAAATCTATATGGTTAATTACTATTACCATCATTGTTCATGTCTAGTTATGCCTTTCAGTATACTAGATATTACCCTATATAGTTACTGTACACTCAAAACGTGATCAAGTTTAAAGTAAGATGAGCTTAAATACAAAATATACACTAGATTTAGAAGACTTAATACAAAAAAGAATGTAAAATATCTCATTAATTTTTTATTTGATTAAATATTGACAATAATATTTTGGATATATTGGGTCATAAATAAAATAAACAATTATAATTAATTATTTTCACCTTTTTTTCTCTTTTAATGGGGGTATTAGAAAATTTAAAGTATATACATAGCTTGCTCATATTATATTTTAAAATAAATTGAACTTCCAAATTAAGAGCTATATATATTTTTTAAAGATTTTATTTATTTATTTATTTATTTATTTGAGAAGGAGAGAGCATGAGTAAGAAAAGTTCCCCTAATTATGATAGATAAGTAGCAAGGAACACTTTTTCTATCCTTGTATACATATCCAAATCTTTCAAATTATTGGAGTATCTGTTGATACAAAAAAATCTTCAAAGAGAAACATCAAAAAATTACAGAACTATTTTGAAAGAAATCAAAGAATTGTATGTACCAATTCCAAGGGAGGCTTTCAGTTGCTACATGATATGTTTACTATAATTATTTAATTTTTAAATAATAAGCAAATATTCTATACTCAGAAACAAATACTTTTTAAAAGTAGAGAATTAAGAGACACTTGATATAAAATTCAGTTAATGTAACAGCTTCTAAAAACCCAAATATACATAAATGATGAAGATACTTACTTACAGAAATGGAAAGATGTTAATGATAAAGTGCAGGATATAAAATGGTATATAATGCCATTTTAATGTGTTCAGAATAAGAGAAACATAAAGTTGTGTCAATATTGCAGTTGTTCCCAATGGAACGATTGTTCTCTGAGTACTGGAGCTATAGTTCAAGCAATTTTTGTTGGTTTTATTTTGTTCAGGGTATTTTTGTTGTTGTTGTTTATCTGTATTTTCTCACTTTCCAACAGTGGATATATAATAAATGCATATATTTTTTAATTAATGAATTGTAATAGGCCTTACGAGAAGAAAATAACATGTGGGTGGGCAACAAGAGGAGAGCCAAGCAACAGTGAAAGGAGGCTGGGTGAGAAAATGTCATGGCAGCCAGTGTCCATTGGCTCATAAATGTAAACCTATAGAAACCATGGCGGAACACAGTCGTCCTGTGTTCAAATACAAGCTCTAAACTTTGGTCGTGGATAAGGTTCTTAATATCTCCAAGGTTGTCTGATTATAAAACCCACTTTGAAGGCATGCTGTGAAAATTACATGACATGGTGATGAAGAGTAGCATCACGCTCCTCACAGAGTTGATGGCAAACAAATGTTAAGTAGACTGATAAACCTCTAGTGTGATGGATATTTTACTCTTCATCCACACTAGTGCCTTCCTGCTCTTAGTGTGAACTTGCTACCACCACTATGTAGCATGGGGGAAGGAGACAAGAAAAATTGAGATTCTGTGCCAAGGAATACATTCTTCTCCCCAAGATGTCCATCCAAATCCAAAACTCCACCTAAGAGTCTGAGAACAATTCCTACCTACCACTTTCTATTTACATGAACCATTTCTCCATTTGGTTTAGAAAATAATTCCTCTAATCAGTGAATAAATGTTGGTGTTATGTGAGCTACTGTTACAGTGGACCAGAAGTGAACTGACAGATTCAATGGGTACACTGACATTCTAAACCCAAAGGGGAATGGGCAGCTTAATAGGCAGAAAGCAAAAACCAAAGACAATTAAAACCATCTTGGATGTTTCTGAAAGAAGTTT
Organism: Procyon lotor; assembly: GCA_028646535.1. NCBI lineage: Eukaryota > Metazoa > Chordata > Mammalia > Carnivora > Procyonidae > Procyon > Procyon lotor. The sequence continues at coordinate 1,481 of JAQQSY010001197.1, read as the reverse complement.
GGAGAAGGTAGGTCAGATGCCTCTAAAGTCTTTCTCAAATCTAAACATTTATGATTCTATGCTTTTTACTTTGGTATATGATCAAGATTCTTAGACTTTAAATCATCATTTTTATTAGTTATTCATAAGATTTTTATTGACATTATTACTTTTTGTTGTTTTTCTCTTTCACAGTGTGATGTGCCTTTGTGAACTTTTTTTTACACAATTTCACAGCTCTCTCATCTGTCTGGTGGACTTTTCACTAGATTAATATCCTTGGTCTGATGATAGTCAGATTTTCCTGGTCTAGACACCATTTTTTCTCTTTAAAGTATCTTTTCATATCCCTCTGATGTGACCAAACTGCTTGATTCTGAGCAGGCAATCTCATTTCCTTTATTTCCAAGTGCTTAAGGGACTGAGCTTGAAATACTGAAAACTGGTGAATTATTGATGAACAAATTATGGCCAGATGTTCATTTATGGTGTTGTTCATTTTTAAGTTCAGATTCAAAGATGATCTATCTTTAATCTGAAATGTTCAAATTTAAAAACTAAGTTATAATATTCTTTTCCTTAGATATGAGAATTAGGTAAGCAACAGAAATGAAAGTATTTAGTTTGGTAAACTATATCACATTTGACATTTGGAGCCTTAAAATTTACTTTTGCAGCATAAGTATTAGAGCTAGAAAAGAAAGGAGTTTAATTTAGTAGCCAAATGCGAAAACCTTATGTAAAACTCAAATTAGAAGGGTTTTTTTGCCTTTCAACAGCTGATAGAGCCTCACTCTGAAGAAATCTTGGCAGATTTTTATGCCAATTCTACAATTAAGAAGGAAGAAATAATAAATACAGTCCCAGAACACACATGCGCATCACACACACATACACATATACAGCCCCCCATACTTCTTCTGTCTTCTAAGTGATTCAGGTTTTCAAAAAGAAAAAAAAAAAAAAACACATGAATATAAATGACAGAGCGTGTTTTCCTCAAAGGTACTAAGATCTGATAATATATTTAAGTACTTAAGCTCTCAAAAGGGCATCATTTTAAATGCAATTAAATTAGTGAGTGCTAGAGTGGAAAGTCTAAAGAGATAGCCCTCTAACTTGATTTAAGGAAGGAATTACTATACCTTTTCTCTCTTACCCATCCCCACTGTATTGACACTCTAAAGTCTCTGGTACATATCATCACTGGTACACACAAACTTCCTCTCACTTTGTAGTCTATTTTCCCTGATGTCCCCTAATCTCAGTACTTTCCCTCCATTCTTATTGTTTTCTACCCTACTGGGTCTAATAAATGGCCTTAGAGATCTATGAACTATTGAAAAATACATAGGCTATAAAAGTTTTTGTTACAGATCTTCTCTTGCTTAATCAACACTGTATGTCTTAGCTCTATTCATATGTTGCAAATTAAATATGACTGTACATTCTTGAACGTTCCTTCCAATAAGAGATGAATTCAAATGCCACTTTGAATCTGG
>JAQQSY010001196.1:0-14560 GCA_028646535.1 Procyon lotor | reverse complement strand
TGTACACCAGTGACAGCTGTTGCAGTTTTGTCCCCAAGCAAGAAGTCAGCCAGAGGCGGTTGTGGAGAAATGGGGCCAGAGTTCCTGGATCAAGCCAGTCCTGAGGCCCATGTACCTCTGGACATCCAGGTCCAAGAGCCAAGGAAGACCTTTTTTTTTTTTTTTTTTTTTAAGATTTTATTTATTTGACAGAGAGAAACACAGCAAGAGAGGGAACACAAGCAGAGGGAATGGTAGCAGGAGAAGCAGGCTTCCTGCAGAGCAGAGAGCCCGATGCGGGGCTCGATCCCAGGATCTGACCTGGGCCAAAGGCAGACGCTTAACGACTGAGCCACCCAGGCGCCCAAGGAAGACCTTTTCATTTGAGCCACCTGGATTTGAGTTTGTTCTCATTGTTGTTGTTTATAATACCGCCAAGTCCCCAAGTCATCAGTGTTTGTGATATCACCAAAATAAACAGGTTTAGAATGGTGACGGGATCACCCTTCAGATGGCACGGTGTTTGGATCGTCTCTGACTTAAATGGCAGAATTGTCCAGGGGACCCTCACCGCTCACTTGCCTTCTGGTCTGGCTGCCATGCTTGGGGAATTCTGGGGAGCCTATAACTTACCTGACCCCTCATCAGAGCCGGGAAGAAAAGTGACATCGCTCAGCTCTACCCCAGACGAGACTCAGGGAGAAAAGGCTATTCCCCCGCATGTCAGAAAAACCCCTTAGAATTCAAACCACAGAGAAAAGAAAGGAAATACGTGCCACATGGGTGCTCCCTGGGTCCCCAATTCTCCACCCAATGGGGTGGGTCGAAAATCATACAGACCAGCGTACACGTTCAATTCATGAATAATTGACCACATTGTTCGTATAGGGTCCCGAGAAACAGCTCGGACCAGGGGTCCCATTTTGTATCAAGGAAGGTGTGACACCGAGCCCTAGACTGTGGGATCCACTCTTCCTGCTGCTAACTACATCTCTCCAGCGGATAGAATGGCCCATCCAAGGCTCGGTGCGGGACCGTCTACTGTGTTCCCCTTTTTCCAGCGTGCAGTATGTGCCCTGAGCCGACAGGCAATGCCTGGGGCCGGAGATGGAGGGTGGACGCCCCTGCCCCTCATTCCGGGCGACCTGCGTGTAGAGTGTGGACTTCCAGCTCCGCGGGCTCGGCTGGGCTGAGACACAGAGAGGAACAGAGAGAGACAGAGTGAGAGAGACACACAGAGATAGAGAAGGACAGAGACACAGAGACCGAGAGAGACAGCCAGAGAGCCAGAGTGAGAGAGACAGAGAGACTCAGAGACAGAGAGACAAAGGGACAGAGAGATAGAGTGGGCAGCCCCGGGCTCGGGTCCGAGGAGCGGGGGGCTCTGCAGTACTGAGAGCAGAATGGGGGTTGTGGGTGGAGGGACGTGACAGGCTCCTCTCGCTGGAGGCGGGTCCTGGGCAGACATCACTGGGGGCCGGGAGGACGAGGAAGTTGATTGACTTAGCAGGGCTCTTGCTCTCGAGGACACGGCCCTACGATGGGCCCTGGTGGAGAAAGGATGCGGAGGAGCCCGGCTACAGTTTGGTGAAGGAGGGTCCTCGCTGCGCACCCCGGGGGTCGGACTCCAACAGCACGGGCTGGGGGCCGCAGGCCGCGTAGACCCGCCTGGCGGTGCAGGCTCGGCCTCGGCCGCCCCGCTCCCCCCACCCCGCCCCGGCACGGAGGCCGAGCCTGTGGTTGAAGGACCTGCTTCGGAGACGTGATGGGTCACTTCGGATTTCATGGGATGGTCACATGCGTGTGAAATTCGGAGAACTGTACACCGAGCCAAAGGAATTGGTTTTTGTATGTAAAATCTGTAAAAATAATAAAAGCGACAGCAAACAGCCACGCCCCCTGTGCTGGGCACACAGGCTTGATTTGTGTTCCTGCCCTAACTGTGTGCCATGAGCCCTCGGAGCTGAAGGCCAAGGGCAGAGGGTCCAGGGGGCCTGGTAAAGGTGGCCCGGGCGCTTGGACCAGAGCGAGGGAGAGTGGCGGCCACATGCCCCAGGGGCTCTTTGCCCCCGTGCCTTTCTCGGGGTCCCCTGGGCCCCTGCCTTGCCCGTGGCCTTGCTGTGCTAGCTTTCGTGAGTCCCTGCAAGAGGCAGCACTTGGGAGCGCCAGAGAGCTGGGCTCAGCCCCCCCAGGGTCCCAGCTGTCCTGCACGACCCAGACGAGCCTCCTGATCCTTCAGAGCCTCAGTTTACCCATCCGTAAAACAGGGATGATAACAGTGCGGTTGAGGGGCAATAAGATAGAAGAAGGGAGAGCTGCAGGGGCCTGAGCAATCAGGCAGGACCTGCCCTGAAGAGCAGGACCTATAAGTTTTATATAATTGATTGATTGATTGATTGATTGATTGATTTAAAAAGACTAGAAGTCAGATGAACAGGCAGATGAGGGGCCCCGAGGGCTCCCAGGTGGACTCGAAGGGACAGGCGGTGGGAGGAGAGCACTAGGGCAGAGCTGGGGACACCCAGGCTCAGAGAGGGTGAGCACCCCGCTGGAGGTCACACAGCCAGCCGTCAGCAGAGCCGGACCAAGATTGGTCTTGGACCAAGACCAAGACCAAGACCTTGAACACCACCAAGATCAAGGGGTTTCTACTCCCCGGTGCTTTTTTACTGGATTGTAAGGACCCGCGGGGGCCCTGCCAGAGCACATACAAGGTCACTCTCTTCCTCGTCCCCCCAGAAAATCAGGTCCCATTTCTCATTTGCTCTGCCCAGGTGCAAACAACCCGCAGCAGGCCTGTGTTTCTCTCTTCAAAGGAGGAGCTGACTTTTCCGGGATTGGGGGGCGTGGGGGCAAGGGAGCGGACTCCCCCATCACTGGGGGCCCTACCTGCACCCTGTCGGCTGCCCTGAGGTCTCCCGCTCCACTTTGCAGAGGAGAAAACTGAGGCACAGGGAGCATGAGGATGTGCCCTCCCCCAGGTCGACCGGAAGCCGGCTCGTGGTGGAGTCCATTGATCTGCAGACCCCAAGTGGGCTTGATGCCGCTGCTGTGGTCTGGACCCCCTTCTGTTCCTTCCCGCACTTAAACACCCTTCCAGGTATGTGTTGAGGGGGAGCTGTGATTTTTAGTGGCTTATGAAACACACACTTATCACACTGTTTCTGTGGGGCAGGGGCTCCCGTGGGGCTGCAGTCAGGCTGTCGCTGGGGCTGTGGTCCCCTCTGAGGTCTGCCAGGGGGGAGGGCTTCCGAGCGGGCTCGCGCACCAGCCCCAGTGACCACAGCGGGCACAAGCTGGGGGCCACACCGGGTCACTGCAGGGGAGCCGTAGCCTCACCCATCATGATCGAGGGGGGATCCAGCGTGGGGCAAGAGCCAGGCGAACCCCAGCCCACCGGTGCTGGCTGAGCCGTGGCTCTCAGCTACGGAAGGGTGATTAGAACAGCAGGGCCTCGGGCACCCCCCTGGGTGGGACCCAGTGGGACCCCGAGCAGGGGCAGAGCCGGGGATCCAGTGGCCTTTGTGCTCCGGCTCCGGTTTTCCACTAGAGGGCGGTGGTGGGCGGGATCCGGGTTGGGACCCATGTGGGGACTTGGGAGCTGCAGGGAGCTGCCCCATGCCTGGTCTGGATGGGGGAAACCGAGGCCCAGTGGTGGGGGGACCTGCTCAAAGCCACGCAAGGAGAGAACTGTCCCCCCCACCCCCGAGGTTTTCCTGGGCTCACCTGTGGGCGTGTGGGCAGAGACACCACGGGGGGTGACACCTTAAGGAACCATAATCTGGGGGAAGGGGGTGTCAGGGGTCTCGAGCTTGGGACCGCCACCAACTCCAGGAGCCTGAATTTCAAGGGTGCTGCCCACCCTCCACTCACAGACTTGCTCAGAAAAGCCTTCGTTCCCAATCTTGCATCCAAAACACAGGTTTTATTATCACACGGACGGCGTTTTTCCTGATTACAGAAATGTCCCCTGCTGGCTGTGAGAGCAGCCCACACCAAGCCCACCGAGCATCCCGCGTGGTCTGGTGCTGACACCGTCACCTAGACGACCACCAGGAAGGTTCTTTCCCCTGTTTGGTTTTGCTTCTCTAAAGAACGTTCTCAAAAGTAGGTTCCAATCGTCCGTGGTGTGTGGAAGCCCCGGCTTGCCCTGGAGGCTAGGTTGAGAATAACCCCCATGTGCTCAGTCACGGTGCTGCCAGGACCCAGCCCCTCCCCGAGCCCCCGCAATGGGGCCACGAGGCCCCCAATGGACTTCCGGCCACGTCTCGGGGGTGTGGTGAGGACAGCCCCATGGCCCAGTCAGAAGAAGCAAGCTCAAGCCTGTGGCTGTGGGGTGTGTGTGAGCCCCTTTCACGTGCGGCACTGGGATGGCAGCTGCCGGGGGCACCCGGGTCGTCCCTGGTCCCTGGGGGGACCATGTCTCACTCCGGCCGCGGGCAGGGCTGTGTATCCCGGAAGGACCGGACCCAACGGTCCCTTCTCCACACAGATGCTCACGTTCTGGACCTCCCAGCCTCCGTGGGTCCTCTGCACTTGGCCGTGGCCGTGCGTGCCCTCAGGGCTCCCCCATGAGGCCCGAATCTTGTCTTGCAAACGGCCCGGTCCAGTCGTGTCCCCTCGGGTGACGGGTGGCCAGGCCAGCCCTTTCGGGTCACAGCTGCTGAAAGGAAAATGCGCCTGGCTTTATTTATTTGTTTTTTTTAAGGCAAGATCTCTAATATGGGCTCTACAAGAAGAAGACTTAGGGGCTTTGTTTTTAAGTGAATTCTGGGCTCCGTGGGGAGACCACCGCCCATCTCACTCACGTCAAGGAGACCCTGGTTGCGTCTTGTCCTGATTCTTAGCCCATCGATACTGGGTTGGAGACGGCGGTGTGGCAGTGCTGTCACTGAGGGAACTCCCAGGACTGCGCTCGGGGATGCGGGAGGCTGTGAAACCTGTGGTCCGGCAGCTGGGGAGCCGCGGCCCAACCACTTCTAGCTCACACACGGGGAAACTGAGGCCCAGAGACAGGTGTATATCGTCTGCAATGGGGCTCGGATTAAGAACACGGGGGCCCCGACCCAGCTAGATCCCATGATCTAGGCTGGGGGAGCAGAGCTTCTAGACCCCAAGGCTCCCGCGGTGGGAGATCCCACAGGAGGACCCCAGCCTAGGGGTGCTCAGGATCAGACTGAACCACAGTGCGGCGGGGCCTGGGGCCTTCATAGTCCCACCCAGGGGCAGGGCCAGTGCCGACCTGGCTGGCTGGTCAACGCCCTTTGAAATCAAGGGTTCAGGGGAAGACTGAATGAGGGGCGGGCCCCCTGCAGGCTCTTGACCTAATCACCTTGAAGCCCCAGGCTGGGGACCTGCTGGGCGTGGGCAGCGCTGTCCAAGAGCTTGGAGAGTCCCCGGGAGCCCCAGGACGCTGGGCAGGTCTCTGGGGGAAACGTGGTCACAGACCTTGTCCCTGCAGGGAGCCCACTAGCGAGCCCACGGAGCCGCCGGGGTGGCTGTGGGCATCGGAGAGGTGCCCCTGCCAAGTGGGCCAGGTGGGAAGGCTGCCCCATGTAGCCAGGGGCTGGGATTTTCCAGAAGAGCAGGCTATCTGGCTTACTTGTGGAATCTCTACTCCTCGAATTGTGGAAAGGGATTCAGAAGAGTCTCCAAGCCGTGCGGGCTGAGGGCGGCTGGTGCATGAGCTCCGCGCAAGGGGGTGGGAGCTCCGAACCCCCGTCTCCTGCCTGGGAGAAGCCACCGCCCGGGCAGACACACGGCAGGCATGGGAGGCTTGCGCAAAGCCAGCCCGGGTCTCTAGACGGGGGGATGGTGTCGGGGCTGTCCACCAGCAGAAGCCCACCCGCCCCGGTAACGGGAACTGGGCTCCCAGCCCTGAGGTCCTGGCCCCCCACGGAGCCAGCAGCGACCCCCAGCCCCCAGCACGAATCTCCCCCTGTGGCTGAGAGGCAGTCTCCAGGATGCCCGGTGAGAATCCCCATCGGGGTGCTGGCACTGGCTTGGGCGCCCCACAATCGCTAACCCACGTGTCCTGAACACTGATAAGCTAAGGCGAGCGTCTGCCTCCTTCCGTCTCAAGGACAGGATGGGAAGCACGAAGGGCTAAGACACTTGCCGGGTGAAGAGGCAGCGGCCCTGGTGGGGGGCTGGGAGGTGACTCCGTCCACCGGCCTGCTTGTCTGAAGGGAGACGTGCCCTTTGGGACTGGGGTGCTGCTCAGACTTTGCCTCCAGACCCAGGTCGCTTGGGAACTTGCTAAAAAATCCAGATTTCTGGGCCTGACTTGGGTGATGCTGATGCGGCAGGTTCTGAGCCTAGACTCTGAGTTTAAGGACAGCCCAGGTGACCTACGATGAGAGAGTATCTCACGGGAGACCCTGCCCATCTTTACGACCCACTGCCGGCCTCACGCTGGGCCCGGCACACAGTAGGTGCTCAATAAGTGTTCGCAGAGTTCCCCAGCCAGCTGCCCCCGGGGCCTGGCTTCAGAAACCAGGCCCCGTGAGTGGGAAGCTCTCCCCTGCTCAGTGAAGGCGGGTGGCTCTCCTAGCCTCCCTCCTCCCCGAGGCGCCCCAAACCGCCTGCACCCCCGCGGGGGTCTGAGAGCCTCCGGGATCCTGCCTTCCCCCCCGGGCGGCTCCCCCGCTCCCAGCTCAGGAATGCTGACCTGGGACTTCCCATACAGATAAGCAGGAGGAAGGTCAGGGAGGAGACTGGGCCCCTGCCAGCCTGGGCGGGCCGCCGCTGCGGGCAGGACCAATGACCTGGGCTGACTGCTCGGGCCACCTGACTGCGGCCCCGAGGGCCTGGCTGGCTGAAAACGTGCGTCTTCCTGTCCTTACCGGTGCCAAGTGGCGGGCCTTCCTGAGAGGCCTGGTGGCAGCCACAGGTGAGGGGCCCTGGGGAGCCTCCCTCCCTCCCTTGGCCGGTCTGCTCCCTGGCAGGGTAAGTTCCAGGGGCCCCCCAATCCCACGCTCGGGGTCACCCCCAGGTGGGGCCTGGTCAGGCTGGGATTCAGGTGGCCAAGGGAGGGCCAGCCTGGTGTCCCCACGTCCAAGAAAGGGGCAGAGAGCCGGGCGAGGGAAGCTGGATGTCGTCACCGTGGCCGCTGGGAGATGGGGGTGTGCCTCGCCGCGGGTGGGGGCCTCTGCGGGGCTCAGGTCCTGGCTGAGCACGTGGGAGCAAGTAGTTCTGCCCCTCAGCCCCCCAGTGTCCCTGTCTGTAGGGGGAGAGCGTCCCGGGGGCCCAGGACGGTCCGCACCTGGTCAGTGGCTGCTCTCTAGTGCTGATGACTGTGGATGGGAGCAGGGGCCGTGGCCGGGCGGTGGGGGGCCAAGGTCCTGGCTTCCCCTGGCCCGGCTGCTACCCTGCCCCTCTGTGGACTTCAGCACCGGGCTCCCTGCTCCCCAATTCCTCCAACCCCCATCCCAGCCCCCAGGGACAGCCACTCCTTCCTTCAGGAAACAGGGAAGGGGCAGTGGGAGAGGGACGGGGGCCTGACGTGGAAGGGACAGAGGGGAGGCTCTGCCCCGACGGTCCCACCACCCCGTGGGGGGAGTTTGCACAGGCTGACGGGGAGAGGGGCCCTCTGGCGCGGTTCCTGTCCTCGGTTCCTGCGCGCACAGGGAGCCTTGTGACCACCCCCCTCCGCACTGCTTGCAGGATTCTCAGGGGACCCGTGGAGGGTCTTGATTCACAGAGAGGCCTGAGGCCCATGGGCCCCCTGCCCGAGGGGAGCCCCTGGACTACAGTGGTCTTCCCGAGGCCTGCCTGGGTGGTCCCGGCGCTTTGGCTCTGCCCCAGGTGTCCTCCTGGCCCCGCTGCGGGAGGGTCCCGGGCTGGCCCGAGGCCACAGCCCCAGACCTGGGACTCTGCCCGGGGCCGTCGGCTCCAGGCCGGGCTGCACCTGTGGGGTCAGCCCACCGGGAAGCTTCCCTCTCCACGCACCTTGTGAGTGTTCCGGCTGCTGGGACGTTTTGGTTCTCAAGAACGGTTTTAGGTTTACAAAACGATTGCCAAGGTGGCACGGAGTTCTCATAACCCCTCCCACCCGGTCTCCTTGACCGCGGGTGTCTCGCAGTCACAACCGAGGAATCTGTACTGATCCAGTATTCTAGCTAAAGCCTACGCCGGGCTCGGATACTCTTGGTCTCCACCATGTCCCTCCCCCGTCACGGGAGCCCGTCGGGGACACTGCGTGACACGCTGCCGCCCCATCTCCCCGGGCTCCTCTGGGCCACGACAGACTCTCCTTGGTTTGCGATGATTCTCGGGAGGGTCCTGGTGGGTGCTCCGCGGGGCGTCCCTCCGCGAGGACTGGCCTGGTCACTTCTCGGGATCAGAGGGGGATCGCGGGCTCTCGGGAGGGAGGCCCCGGGGCAACAGTGCCCGCCCATCCCATCAGGTCACGGGCACCTGCCATCAACGTGACCGCTCACTGCGATGGTGACCTTGACCCCCCGGCCGAGGTGGGCTTTGCCCGGCGCCCCCAGCCCCCTCCCGGCCCTCCCACGCTGTGCCCTTAGTGGGGAGGTCACCGTGCACCACACACGCCTGGGGACTTGGGGGGGCTCCCTCCTTAAGGGTCTCATGTCCCCATAAGTCACTGGGAGCTCTCCTGCTCCGGAGATTTGTCCCTTCTCCCTCGTTTAGTCATTTGCTGATTTATTTATGTTGGATACACTCACATACTAATTTTATACTTCAGGTTATAATCTAATACTGATTAATTAAGTTGCTCAAATGCTTCTAGCTTTGGCCTCTGGGAGCTCTTTCACTGGCTCCTCTGTCCTTTGGCTCACCCCACACGTGGTATTTCATTCATTCACTCACTCACTCATTCATTCACTCACTCATTCATTCGTTCACTCATTCATTCATTCATTCATTCACTCACTCACTCACTCATTCACTTATTCATTCATTCATTCGTTCACTCATTCATTCATTCACTCACTCACTCATTCATCCATTCACTCATTCATTCATTCGTTCACTCATTCATTCATTCACTCATTCACTTATTCATTCATTCATTCGTTCACTCATTCATTCACTCATTCATTCATTCATTCACTCACTCATTCACTTATTCATTCATTCATTCGTTCACTCGTTCATTCATTCGTTCACTCATTCATCATTTGTTCACTCATTCATTCACTCATTCACTCATTCGTTCACTCATTCATTCATTCATTCATTCATTCATTCATTCATTCATTCCCCTCCTTACTTGCTGGTGCCACAGCCAGGCCCATCCTGATCCCTTGCTGGCCTAGTCCTGGAACCAACCATCCCTCCGAGGATCCTGGTTCCTTTAGTCGGAGGATGGCCTTAGAAAGCGAGATCTACCCGCACTCTGAGTGTGCCTGTTGCTACCTGGGTCTTTTGGACGCAGATGTGCAAGTGTGAGTACACTAACTCGCGAGTGTGTCTCGAAGTTCGTGCCTGCATGCATCTGATCCGGCACTCGGATCTAAGTACTTCTGTGGGTAAAGTGTGTCTCTGGTGCCTCCACCTCTCATCTATCCCCGTGGGCACCGTTCGGACCCTCTCCTCCATTCCCTCCAACAGCGAGAACCCTGGGTTTCACTGCCGTCCGCCTGCTCGGTGTTCAGACTCCCGCTGCTCTGCACTCGGGGGGAGTGTGAGGATTCGTCCCCCTGCCCCGGGGGGAGCCGCGTGACCAGCAGGAGCCCAGTGCGAACGTGTGGCTCCTTTTGGCTTCTGGTCGGCGCACCCACTGCTGCCTCCATGAGGCTGGCCCACGTGCGGGTAACGCAGTCCCCGTCGGGTCCCACGGCCTGCAGCCCGGTGTCTCCTGACCTCCTGCACCCATGAGGCTTCGCGCCACGTGCTGCACGCTGTCATGTCCTTCACACTCTCGTGACGTCGTGCACCGCCACACGGCTCCCATGAGCCCTTAGCCTGCACAGCACCCACACGTCCCCTACTCAGCCCTTCGCGGAGCCGGCCAGCGGGCACCCACCCGCCCAGGTGCAGGCTGGAGCCTCATGGATTTGACAGCTGAGGGTTTTCCAGGTGCTGCTGTTGGAGGAGCTGGGACACCCCTGTAGCGGGGTCGGAGGCTGGGCTGCAGGTCAAGGGTGTGGTTTTCCAGGCACCGGTGGCTCCGAGGCCCTCAGGTCGCCCCCCTGCACCTGCCCCCCGCGGTCCACCACGAGCGTGCGCACGGAGCCGGGTGTTGCTGACCTGGCAGGAGGCGGAGGCCCTGGCGCTCATTCTGCACTCCTCACTGCAGGGACGGTGAGAACAATTTCACCTCTTCACATCCTGGGTCCTCAGTCCTTCTCTGTGGAGTGCTGGGTTCCCTCCAGCACGGAGTAGGGCCGTATTGGCTGGGGCCAGCTTCTCCGGGGCGGCTCCACTAACAACCACCACGGCGAGGGGACCCCAGCCCAGCCCAACTCTGAGTCAAAACCAGCGGCACGTTTTGTTGCTTGAAAATTTGAAGCAAAAGGGGCTGGGAGACACCAGACAGATCCTGATGGAAGGATGTGTTCCAAACGCGGACCTGGTGGGGGCTTCTCCAAGTAAGGTCCCCGAGAAACAAGGACATTCAGATGGGGTGGCGCCCTCCGTGGCTCCGGAGACAGACAGGAGGGAAGCAGGACACACAAGGTCCAAGTGTGGGCCTTGGTGCATAAGGACGGGTCTGTGCTGTGCACCGAGGGTGACAAACGTGCCACAGGAGCGTGACGCGGTCATCGCCTCCCTTGCCTTCCCCGCCTCCCTCCCCGACCCGTCACTCGCTCAGTTCAGCTTTGTCCCGTGCCTTTCTCGTGCTGACGCTGAGCTTTAATTCGGGGGGAGGAAGAGCACAGGGGGACGTGCTGTCCTCATCACATCACAGCAAGTACCGGGCCCGTCCCTGCCAGCATCGCCCTGATCGCCAGGCCCAGCTGGCATTGGACGGGCCCCACGGAGATCGGGCTTTCCTGCATTTCCACACGGCGCCCCGGGGGTGGGGGTCGTGCTCCCCGCCCGAGGACGGAGGGGCTACGCGCGTTAGCTGGGGTTCTTCTGCCGGGAATATTTGTCTCTTCTCCATTTACTTAGGTATCAATCACTTATACTAGTACGGACTTCTGGGTATTTCTTCTGTATTTCAAGTTATAACCTAATGCTGCTACATTTCTGTGCTCCGAGCGTCTAGCTTCCCACTGGGAGCTCCTCACTGGCCCCTGTGCCCCATCATTATGGGGGCTACCCATCCATCCGTCACTCACCCCTACGTCCCTCCCTCCCACCTCCTACACGGTGGCCCTGCAAGCCCTCCCGGCTTGTGTTCATCCCAAGGCAGTGAAGTTCACATGCCAGGGGCTGGCTCAGAGCCCCTCCTCTAGGGAGTCTCCCCTGCTGTCTCCATGCAGGATCCCGGCTGTCTGGGGGCCCCGGGCTCTCTGCGTGCCTCGGTCACACTGGTTCGAGAGGTGCTCTCTGGTTTCTGTCCCTTTCCTGGGCTGTGGTTACCAGGAGGCTGAGCGCTCTGCGGGGAGGACGCGTGCGCATGCCCAGTGCCGGGCCGGCGAGTTCAGGTGGGGCAGTGCTGCCGGTCCCCCACCCCTGCCCTCACTGAACAGCAATGACAGTAGCCCTGTCCTTTGTGTGACCCCCCTCTGCACGCCAGGAGAGGCTAGAGCCCCCAGGTTTCGCCCTCTGGCACCCCTGTGCAGTAGTACGTGGCCAGCGTGGGCGCCCGCAGGATGGGTGTGCGGGGTGACCGGACTGCAGAGCTGCCCTCTGGGAGGGCTCTGCCAGGGAGAGGGAGGTGGAGGACGTGCCCATCCCACAGCGAGTGAGGGGGACCCCGGGGCTGGCACCTGGGCTGCTGCCAGAGCAAGTCTCGGCCTGCGAATCCTCACAGCTGGGCAGCTGGCATGGGAAGGGCGCAGGTGTGCATGTCAGCGGGCGAGGGGCAGTGGCTCCGAGCCCTCGGGGCCGGAGGAAGGCGGTGGGGAGGAGGTGCGATCCTGTCCCCGCCTCCCCCACGTGGGTCCAAGGGAGTTTGGACCAAAGGACTTCAGTCCCGGCCCTGCCAGGTGCCTTCCCAGGCGCATCAGGTCTCACCAGCCAAGGCCGGGGAGCTCACGGGCGCCCACGCCCGGCTCCAGGCCTGCGTGCTTCCCTCCAGCTCCCGGGCCTCCCAGGAGAGCCGGGAAGAAGGCAGCCCCCGGAGTGGGCAGCCGGGAGAGGCAGCGTCTGTCCCACTCACCGCGTCAGAGGTGTGTTGCTCAGGGGTCTGCCCCTTCTGTGCATCTAGACAGGTGGCCCTGAGCCCCGGGCTGGGGTTCAGTGTCCTTGGGCCGTGGGCCGCCCCCTGCCCCCGTCACCAGCGCTGTGTCTCTGTCCTTTAGCACATGAATGTGGGGTCCATCTGTGCCCCCCGGCACTCCCCCTGTGGGTCCTTCTGTACTAACTGGGTGACAGTGTCTACGGGGACCCCGGTTGGAGCGCCTCGGGCTCAGGACGCTCCAGGATTGGGGAAGGGGGGGCTTGTGTGGCCCGGGGTGGGGGGAGGGGAAGGCTGGGAGGAGGCAGTGCTGCTGAGGCAGACTGTGGGGAGCGGGGGTCAGGGCCTGGCGGAGCAGGAGACCAGGAAGAGGGACGTGCAGATGCGGCCGAGGCTGGAGGCCCCGTTGTCAACAGGAAGACGGGGCTGCTAGGGCCGGTGACTGTGGCTCAGGGGAAGGCGGGGGAGGTGCGGGCAGTGGGGGGCAGGTGTCCAGTCCCCCCACCAGGGGAATGCCCTGCGGCTCCAGCTCTGCCCCCGGGTCTGAGATAGAGGGCACCTTGGGCTGATGCGTGCACACAGAAGGTTCTAGAAGTCCTGACCTGTGGGAGCTCACAGGGCCGGTGTAGACCGAGAGGTGTAGCAGGCACGGGAAGAGCACCACCAGGAGGGGGCAGGAGGTGTTCAGAAGGGTCCTGAGAAGCCAGGGGGGAGAGGCCCGCTGGAGGCGCTAGGTGAGGGAGCTGGCCGTGTGGACGAGGCCGGTTCTGAGGGGTGATGGTGGGTGAGGCCAGGCTGGGCAGAGAACGGGGAGGACAGACCCCTGAATGCCCTCAATGACCTAGGGACTGACGGCGTCAGCCCGAGGGGCACTTCCGGGAGGCCTGCGGAAATTCCCCCTCGGCCCTCCGCCCACCCGCCTGCCCTGCCCTGGGCCAGGTTTCCAGGGAGATGGGTCCTCGCGCGCCCCGGGAGGCTGGGGTTGGGTTAATGTTTGCATAAGTCTGGTTCCAGATCCACCACCACCTGGTGACTGGGCCGTGGAGAATGTGCAGAATTCCAGCCCTGAATTCCAGCCGGGGGCCCACCCGGAGTCTGGAATGCTGGTGCTCTGGGGAGTGAGGTTCGGTGGGATCGGGGTGTCCCTGGGTCTCATCTGCGAGTGGGAGTGACCGAGACCTCTCTACCCCGTCTCCCCCAGGCTGCCCCCCTTTGGGTCACCCTGTGACTCACAGCCAAACGGTCCAGGGGGTTGGACGTGCCTGTCCCACCAGGGGAGACACGAGGGGGCTCCTGAGACTGCCCACGCCCCTTTAGTAGAGGCGGGGCCCCTGAGATGCAAGGGAAGGACGCGCCCCCGGGGCCTTGCTGCGCGGGGTGGGGGAGGGGCACGAAGAGAGCCTTTGTGCATTTCTGACCAGCTTCCTCTGAGGACCCAAGGTGCCTTGTTTGGGATGCTGAGAAGGGGCACCCCTCTTCTGAAAGCTCTGTTTCTGGCCGGGTCAGATGAAGGAGAGCAGTTTGGAGGACGGCCCGGCGGATATGCCCTGGCACCCGGCCAGCCCTCGGGGCCGCCCTGCCCGGCTGAGGAGGAGCTGCTGGACCGCCGAGTCAGCGGGTCCCCGGCCGGAGGGCGCCGCCTGTCCTGATGGGGCCGGGTGACCGTGACCCTGGCGGCGGGGGTGTGGGCGTCTTCAGTCCCCGCCGAGCTCAGGAACTGCTGACAGCTTCCTGCAGCCCTGTGACCCGGCCCCGGGTGGCCATCCGTCATCGGAGGCCTGTTTGGTCCCAATATCCTTGTTTTGCAAAGAGCAGTTCCTGAAATCTCAGGACTAGAGCTTTTCTCATCTTTGATTGGGGTGGTTTCAGCCACTAAGACCAGAAATAACAAACACGGGCCGAGCCTTGCTGAGCACGGCCCTGTTCTAGTCCTTTCCGTGTGTCCCGGGGCAGCCGGGTGCCAGGCTCCAGGCCGGTGGCCTCTGTCTCTGTCCCCAGGGCTGGGCATGCTGAGGACAGGCCTCTCCAGTCCCACTTTCCTGGTTCCGTAGACCCAGGCACGGCTCAGAGAAGTGCGCGTGCGCCCCGGAAGGTCTTCGGCGGCCCATCTGGGAAATGGCACCAGGCCGGTCACATCTGTATCTCCCAGATGTGGAACCAGAGACCAGGACAGACGATGGGGTGGACCATGCGGACACTGGGGACCCTCTTTCCTGCGACCCTGGGGAAGGGGCCTTCCCTTCCCGCGTCTTGGTTCCCCATCGGTAAGCCAGTTACCCAATCGCCCGTCTTTAGGTCCCGCTCATCTCCTGCGCGCTAGGC